>VWZT01004156.1:579228-603200 GCA_013397055.1 Pachycephala philippinensis
GGCGGGGACCGGGGGGACGCGGCGGGGCAGGGCTGCCCCCGCCTGCCGCAGCCGCTCTGGGGGGAGCCGGGTCCCGGCCCCCTGCCGCCGTTCTCCCCCCGCCGCCGCCGGGAAAACAAAGAGCGAGGCCGGGGTGCGGGCCGGGATGCCGCGGAGCCGTGGGAGCGGGCGGGGCACGCGTGCGGTACCGCCCGGGAGGGCTCCGGGCTCTGCGCGGATGCTGGCTTAGCGTCGCTGAGGCTTTGGGCGTGTTGTTGTTTTTTGTTTCCTTCCCTCCTGGAAGTTTCCTCCCTCCTTCCCTTTCTCCACCCCTTCCCCAGTCACTGCATTTCCTTCCCCTGTGTCTCCCCGATTAGGACTCCTGCTCCATCCCTTCTCCTGACGAGAGGATAGTGCTGCTTCCTGCTAGGCCAGGAAAGGTCACTGACAAGAATACACTTTCCTCTCCGGAGCTGGGAATGATTTAGCAGTCTAGTTTTCCTGGCACAGACTTCGGTTTAGGAAAGTCATAGGAGAGAGATGGAGAACCAAGTGATTTCAGAGCAGAGTTAGAGCTGAAGAGTCGGGAAGGTAGGGAAGAGCACTCTGCCAGATTGCTGCTCCATCCTCTGATGGCAAGATGTCCTTTGGCTTGTTCTGGGGTGGTCACAGCATTCCCTGACCCCACTCCCCTGAAAGCCCAAGGTAGAGAGCATTTCCCCTATCCTGTTAGCCTCTTACAGCAGGACAGCACGCTCCAGTTACTGCAGTAAAAGTGGCAGATCCACTCTTTAAACCATGCAGATAACTGATACAAGAAATGGTTCTTCTGTGCTAAATCATCACTGCTGCCTCATGCCGTTCCTGATTCCACACACACAATCAGGATAAACAGGAGATTGGGGATTTCTGGAAGAGAGACCCCAAACTTCAAGATTTGGCTTAACTGGATAAATCCCAGTTTTATATTCTTAAAAGAGTCAGCTAGAGGACTTTCATCTAGCATATGGAAAATCCAGGATAAACCCTGCAACATTTTGCAGAGGCAGTCTCAGGGCAATGTCTCTGAAAAGGACGGTAAAAGATCTTTAGTGTACAAAGCCTTGATATGTCTCAAGAGTATGAAATAAGAAGGTCTAGAGAATAGATACAAGTGTGTTGGATATTTACCAAAGGCTGCTGGTGAAGTGGATGCTGAACTGACTCAGTGTCATTGTACAATTTGTTCTGTGTAGATGTTTGTGAAGTTCTTATAAGTGTTAAAAAGTTTCCTAAACGTGTCAGCTGATCTCCCTGCCAGTCAGCCACCTCTGCTCTGTCAGCTTCTCTGAGGGTCATGAAGTGGCTCAGGGAGTGTTTGAACAATCTACTTCAGCGTAAACAGATTTGAACAGGAAAATAAACTACATTATACATACCTTTTATTTTTTTTAATCAAGTTGATTCCCAATGCACCAGGTCCCTATAGAACTGTGGTCTCACATCTTCTCTGTTCCAGTGTGAGGGTTTGAAGACTCTTTCACAGGACAGGTGCTGATGAGCAGAAAAAATCAGATACTGAGAAACAGTTTTGACCCCTAAGCCTCCAAAAAACACCCAGAAAAGCTTTTAGTGGTCCTTGCAAGCATCAGTTTATGAGATTTCAGCACTTGAACTTTATGTGTAGATGTGTTTTGTGTGTAAACTTGGCTCAGCACCCACTGCCTGGGGTTTCCTGAGCTGGCTGGCACTGCCTGGCCCGTAGATGTGCCTCCCCTGTCTGCTACTTCCATTAATGAGGATTCAGAAGTTAATTTCTGCTCCAATTCATTGGGCTCTTCAATAGCAATAAATAACAAAGTATGCTTAAGCAAACCTTAGGATAGTTGTGTGTCTACAGTGCAGCCACACATAAATGATACAAGTTTAGATAGTTTGGGGGTTTGTGTGCATTCTATGTTGTTTTTATCAATATGCTTGTAAGTGAGGAATGTGCTGGTTTATTGCTAAAATAGGTCACTGCGTTATTTTAGCTACGGAGTTGTAACAGGCAGCATCACTGTAAATAGTCCAGGTATTTGGCAATATCAATTTCATTACAGATTTACTTTTCTCTCGAGATAAAGAGTTTCAAGTAAAATAGGTGATTAATGACATTTTCTTTCCTTTTTGATAGTTAAATCTGCATAGCTTACCACACCTTTGTTATTTATTATTCTTTGCCACATAGTGTTTTCTGAAACACTTTTAGCAGCAATACAGTAATAAATGCTGGAATAAAATGGCATTTGAACCCAAAAGTCACCAGGAACACGACTTCCCATTATCAGAGCATACATTCAAAGCAGAGAGCCATCCTTTAATCTCTCAGCAGAGCTTATTTTAGCCTCGAGCTGTGCTTGGCTGGGTTGTTGTCTGAATGTATTTTGTTGTTAGGTAGGAAAGGGGCATGTGGATGGATGTGAAAGTCAGCAGTGACTCAGCCTGGCTCCAGGGATTTGCATGCAGCTTTTTGTTTGAAGAACATACGTGAAAATGGTGCAGGGAATACCCCCCACTGCAGAAATGAGATATACAGAGAACCCTTTGGAACAAGCAGAGCTCTAAATACAACTCTTTTCCTTGAGGACTTTTTACTTTTTGTCCTGATTTGACCTTCATAAGGATTGGTGACAGCTGCTCTTGACACAGAGTGTCCCGACAAATGGGAGCTGTTTTGACTGGCCTGGCTGCTGCTAGCACAGACACCACTCAGGACATTCCAAGGGAACAATTTACATAGGAAGCAGCACGGTTTGGACTTGTGTTTACCATGTGCACCAGGAGCTCTGGCTTTGCTGCACTGGATCACACACTCATCAATTTACACTTGTGTTTCATAACAGGAATTCAGACCAGGCTGTTCTGTCAGAACGAGCATGTCCACCCCTGAGTCCCTGGCCCTCGCTGTGGGATGGTTTGGGGGCATTTCTGACAGGAATTGGTGCTCGTGTTTGGTTATTTGTCTAACACAGCAGCCTCCTTAATCTGGTCCTCCCATCAAAGCAAGGCATAAGGAGCCATCCTTTAGGTAACTTGCACATCAAAAATGTTTGCATCAGGAATGATCCCCTCAGGTATTTACATTCAGCATATAGCAAAGGGGACTGTGGTGGCTGGTTTCCTGGTGGTGGCATTAGAAAAGCAGATGTCTTCTAAGAAACTCAAAGTAGTCTCATTTAATGTTTTCCATAAGAATCAGTAGGATCACTACTAGTTTGATCTGTAAATCGTCCAAAGACTCTTAACATGTTTAAAATTATAAATGTGTTGTCCTGATCTACCCTATAGGAATTAGAACTGGTGGAGGATGTCTGGAGAGGGGAAGCACAGGATCTTCTTACCCAAATTGCACAGCTGCAGGAGGAGAATAAACAACTGATGACAAACCTGTCACACAAAGACATTAATTTCACAGAAGAGGAATTTCAGAAGCATGAAGGCAAGTTTGATACTTCAAATTCAGTCCTTGCTTTGTTACAAAAAGCAATACTTTATCAAAATACTTTGGCTGGATATTCTGGTGTGGTTTTTTCCTGTAGGTTAATGCAGATCTGCATTTTGAAGGCTGGTTTGTTTATTTGGTTTTTTTACCTGAATAGAAAAATCTCTGAATACATGATGACACTGAAGATATGATAAGACGTGGAGGGACAAGGGAAAGAAAACCAACTTTTTGTTTGGCTGAGGAGGGGATTTATAGCCAATTTTGAAAAAGTGAGGAGATTTATAATCCAGGGAAGGGGTGAATCCTAAAGAGTTGGAACAACCCATTTGTGGGCATTCTTGAGGCAGAATGATGTTCAAGACACACCTGCAAGTACAGATAGATCTCACTGCAGCAACTGAAACAATTGCCAGCCTCAGCTCTGACCACAGCTCAGCCAACAGCTCTTCCCAGGAGCAGAGGAACAGATGCCCATTTGCTCCACCATTCCCAGCACAGAATTTGAGGCTGTGAGATCCCAAGTCCATTTCACAATGTCCTGAGGGGAGCATGCAGAGTGGCTGACCAGTCTGAAAGCAGAGCACACAGCTGAGCCATCACAGCTCTCCAGTGAGCATTAGGAATGAAGGGATATCCTTTTCCAGGCTCTGGAGGCTGGGATTAAATAGAGGCTTGCTGGAGATGGATGAAACTCTGTCCCACACTGTGCAAGTTGCACTCGCTCTCTCCCCAAGGCCCAGTGCTCTTCACTTGCCCTGGGGAAGAGTATAATGAAACCTTCAAAAAGTAAAAATTGTTAAACCTCTCGAGATACTTTTCAAAAGAAATGCAATGCTTTCAATTTAGGAGTCAATTAGTGGCAAAGAAGTAGCTCAACATCAGGCTGACAAACTCCATGCAAAATTCAGAATGGCACTGATGAGTCATGGACCATGAAGACTGACATTGTGTTATAAAGAACCAGCTTCCCCTTTGTTTTCTTTTTTTTTCTTCTTCTTCTTTTTTTCCTTTCCAGTGGCTATCTAGCTCACTGCAGCTCATGTGCTTGCATTTAAATATAGCCATACTCTTCACATCCAGCCAGCCAAGCAAATGCCAGACGTGCTTGTTATTTTTACTGTGTCTACCCATGTATAACAACACAAACACAACCCATAAGCCCATTCCAGAGCTTAGATTCTGGGATCACTGGTATTCTTTGGCCAAAATAATCAGTTTAAGTGAAATCATTAATTTATATAAACTCCATTTTATTAATGGGATCTATTATATCAAACCCAACTGTTTTTCTTTTAGGACATTCTGTCATTAATGAGCAAGGATAGATTTGTCTCAAATGACTTGTTTGGATAGTGTCAGAAAGCAGTTCTGCTGCTCTTTTTCAGTCTCTGTCCTTTGGTCTGATGTAGAGTCCAGGGAGGCAGGATTTAAAGGTAAATACAGTGTTAGCTGGACTAATTTTGAGCAGACTCCAGTGCTGCTATCTCAGCATGGTTTAGCACTGTGATCATGTCTCCCCTCAGCGCTGGCCCCGGGGATCAGCAGCTCACTGCTTACTCACCAGACAGTTAGAGGGGTTATTTTACACAGGCAGCAGAGGCCACTGATTTGGGTGTGCAGGACCTTGAGAGTCAGTCCTGCCAATTAATTCTCAGAGCCTCACTTGAGCATGATGAAGCGTTCATGGGAGAGGCAGAGGCAGCCCTGTGCAGACAGGAGTGTCCTGTGCAGTCTGAGCAGAGCAGGGCTCGTGTGGAAGGACCTGTGGCAGAACACAGGGAGGGGTTAAAGATGAGCCTGTAACACCCATTAAAGTGACTCCTCCCAAGCCCAAACGGAGCACTGCTTGATGGTGCTGATTGGAACATCCTAGGAAAATGCCACATGCAAACTTGACCTAAGTGTGCCAAACAGGACGAGCAGGCTGCTGTGTCACTGCAGGGGAGCTGCTGTCTCAGCCTGGCCGTGCTAAGGGCAGGCAGCAGCATGGCAGCAGCTGTGTGACCCTCCTGAGCTGCAGGACCTATGGCTGCCTTCAAAAGGGGAGTTGAACTTCTTCTGAGTATTTAGGTAATGGTGCAGTGCCACAGGCTCTGCCTGGCACTTTGTCCTGCAGTGATAGGTGTTGTATGGACACAACTCTCAACAGTTCCTTAAACATAAAGAATGTTCTTTTTTTTTTTTTTTCCCAGTTTCTTTTCTTTCTTTCTTTGGTGTCCTCCCCTCCAGCTGCTTTCCTTTCTCTTGCTGGAACACGGCTGTGATCACAGCAACCCACAGGAAGCTGCTCATAGGATGTGCCTGGGGAAGCCGACTGGGTGTGCCATTTAAGATCTTGCAGTTATTAGAATTTGAACCATTTAGAGATAATTATTTTACATTTAGGGCACTTAGTGATTTCCCTCTCCTCTTTCCCAGTGCCTGAGGAAATGGAAGGAGATGTGACTGTTTCACAAAACTCCCCACCTTTCCTTTTGCCTCCCCTTCCTGAAATAAAAATTGTAGTGATCTGTGCACACAATTGAAGCCTTTTAGGTTCACCAAATGTTAAGGAGAAAAATGAGCACAGTGGGAGGAAAAGTAGTCAGCACTGAATGGTACTTTTTCTTTAAATAGCACCTGCTATCTAGAGATCTCAAAGCATCTCACAAGTACTAATGGATACAGCTGCATTCACTAGTGCTACCTCCTTCTGGGTGAAACCACCAGTCTAAAGTTTCACTGCAGTCCCTCTATTTCCAGGCAAAGTTTTGGATTATTTTGTTTTTAAATACAGCTGATGTTTCAGTCCCCAGCCCTGAGATTGGCTGCAGCAAGTGGATCCAGGAACCTGCAGTGAGGTTTGTGGGTACAGAGGTGTACCAGACTTGTGGTGTGATAGAGGAGTGTGGATCTTTTACAAAAGTTAAGCAGTGGTTTGTGTCCGTGACACTTATCCTCCCTGGTGGGTATGAGCTGGTACCACAGCAAAGAATTAAAATTACCCTGTGAAGAACTAGAACCCAGAGCATCATAGAGCTGATAAAAACCAGGGTCCAGAAATAGAGCAGGCAAATGTACCACAGAATTAAAAGGGATGAGAACGTAACACTAGAATGTGAACACCATGTCACTGACAGTTCTCTTCTGGGGTTTGACAGGAACACATCCTGTGAACCAAATTCCTGGCTAGCCATGACCACCAGTCCTTTTCCCAGCAGAGCAGTTCCCTGTTCTCTGCAGTGCCACAGCTCTGGTCCTTTAGCACTGAGGATGGGAGCTGCTGTTCCCCTGTTTGCTCTGGGACACTCCCTGCATGGGAGTGCACAGCTGCTGCAGGAGTGCACATCCAGCAGTTACTGCCTTTCCTTCCCTGAGGTTTGTCCTGCTCTACTCTATTATCCATCAGTTCATTCTGTAGCTGACCTGTGAGCTGGAGTTCCTAAAGACATGCAGCTAAATTCACTTGTGGGAGGAACTCTGGATTTCTCTGATGAGGGAAGGACAAAACCAGAAAGTCTGAGCTGATGTTAGAAAAGAGAGCCTTTCCTGGCTGGAAACATTTGATGCATACAGAGCATATTTCTGATGTGGGAGCTGCTTTAATATATTAAAAAGGAAGCAGCTTTCCAGCCACCCCAGAGTGGGGACTGAATTATCACCACTTGCAGTTTATAAATGGATGAAGCTGAAGACCCACATAACAAAGTACCTTGCCAAAATTAATAGAATTAGCAGCAGACCCTGGATTTGAGCTCCTGCTTGGGCTGGACTTTGCCCAGAGGAGCCACACACTGCCCTGGTCACAGGGTTTTCATCTTCAAGGATGTGCAATGTGATTTCATGGGATAGTTCCGGACCATCAAACTGCACATCTCTGTGCCATTCTCAGGGAAAGCCAGAGCAGGAGATTCATCATCTCACCGAGTGAAATCCTCTGGTCTGTGTCTGCTCTCAAGAGCCCATCACTGCAGTGCCAGATCCAAATTATCTCTGTAAGGGCAAATAGAAGAATGCTTCCTGTTTTGTGGTTTATGACACTTCCTAATGATTCATTGGTCAGATTTAAGGTTAATCTTACCCTTTCTTTATTTTCAGACAGGATCAGTGTTGGATTCTTGGCAGTGTTCCAAACTCCTATCACCAGTGAAATGCTATGAAGTATTTTTCTCTCAAGTACAGTTACTCTAAATATGAATTACCACACAACAGGATGGGGAAGGGGTGGCAAAACATGAGCAGAAAATATGTGACCATAATTCAGACTAAATGTTGGTTCTGCATTCAGGGTGGGAGTACCCTATGAAGGTCCCATTTAATCTTCTTTTCACCAAACATGAAACTGGATTTCAACTAAAAATCAATCTAGTCCAGTGCTCCTCAGCTGGTTTGGATCTAGATGCAATCCAAAACAGTGATATGTTGTTTACATCTTACTGGAGATCCAGACCATCTTTTTTTACAATTTTCACAAGGCCTTGGCCAGCTGATTCCAGAATTATCACACAGCTCCCTGGGGCACAGTGTGAACGTTGATGTAAAACTACTAAGGCAGCAAGATGCAGCAGTGTCACTCACTGTTATAAATGTTTCTGAGGACTGTCAGTTCCTTTTTGAAGGAGTCTCTGTGCAGTGGCTTTAATGGAGTGGATTCTGTCATCTGTGTTCTCTGTTACCCTTGAAGTAACCTCTAAAACATCTCTGTAATTCTACCAGCAGGCAACTTCCAGAGTCTACTTAAATATTTCTCATTGCTATTGTTCTCAGCCTCAGCAGCTCCTGACTGTCCTTACTTTGTGTTGTGTGTTCATTTTTTAATCAGGGATGTCGGAGAGAGAGCGGCAAGTCATGAAGAAGCTGAAGGAAGTGGTAGATAAACAGAGGGATGAAATCAGAGCAAAGGACCGGGAACTTGGACTGAAAAATGAGGATGTAGAGGCTGTAAGTGTCTCTTGCTCTTCCTATTTCTCTTCTTTCTCACCCATGCTTCCAGAGCCTGGTTTCGAGTTTGATGTTAATATAGAAAGTGTAAACAGTGCCAGATTCTTAGTCCTGCAGCTGAAGTGTCCAGCAGAGCTGTGGAGTGTCCAGAATGGTCAGGCTTCAGTGCACTCCCACACCAGGGATGCAGTGTGAATCACCTCTGCCTGAGAAGGGCACTGCTCAGCCCAGGCCACCTCTGCCAGCAGTGACCTTTTGTTCAGGGCTCAGTGTGAGATGAATCACAGGCTCCGCTGTGACTCTGGGGATGACAGGAGGTTTGGCACTTTCTGTGTCAGGAGGAATGACCTCCTTACCCATATTTTGCTTCCCATCCTCACACTGCCTCATGTCCTTAGGCCATGGGACTTTCCTGGTGCTAGTAGGGCCAGGCCTAGGTGATCTCTGCTCTGCCCAGGTGCCTCTGGCAGGTGCTGCAGCCTTTTGAGGTGGGGCTGTCCACACACACCCAGCAGGTCACATCCTGCCTTAGGAGAGAGCCTTGGAGCTCAAAGCAAAGTACTTATAAACTGAACATTAAGGATTCCTTTGTCTTGTGTTTCTTCTCCTCCGGGTTAGGATTTGATTCAGAATCCCAGAAGCCACCCTATCCTTGAACTAATATCAGAAGTGATAGATTTGCTTTTATCTGAAAAATTCCCTGTGCTAGGGGAATTTAGTCTAAAAATCAATTAAATTTGGGTGACTGAAATTGTAGTGGATAATTAGATATTAAAAAAACTAATCGGGGGGGGAATTTTTCAGATTAAATGCAACAGGAACCCTCTAGTTTAAGCTGATGTTTGGGACTGGGCCATCATGGCTGATGGCTGAATGGACACTGAGCTGTGGCATGGATGTTTTGCAGCTTCAGCAGCAGCAGAACAGGTTAATGAAGATTAACCACGACCTGCGGCACCGGATCACGGTGGTTGAGGCCCAGGGGAAGGCGCTGATCGAGCAGAAGGTGGAGTTGGAAGCGTATCTGCAAACCAAGGAGCAGGAGATGGGCAACCTGCGAGCAGAGCTGGGCAAGCTCAGAGAAAAACTGCAGGGTGAGGACAGCCAGGCCAGCCAAAATGGGGAGGAAGTGAAGGTAAGAGGCACTTTGAATCACTTTTGAATCACTTTGGACTTCATAGCAAGTACCTCTTTGGATAATCTCTGGGATATCAGCTGTTAGTGGGTATTGGAGGCAGACAGCCTTTTGGCAGGGCTGTGGTAGCGTGTTGGCTTCATTTTGTTTGTACACACCTACCCCTTCCCCCAAAGGAAAACAAACCAATTCCTTGAAGAGTCTGGGTTTTCCAAAGACAAACAGCCAACAGTAGCTTCAGCTTTGCCAGATCTGCAAATATTCAAGGCCAGATGGGTCACAGGGGTGCAGAGTGGGGATGGTGGCAGGTGAACCACAGTGGAACAGAAGCTGTGCCAGAAGCAGTCCTGGAGTCAGGGCACAGCTCTGCACACCTGGCCCATGCTGTGC
Source organism: Pachycephala philippinensis (assembly GCA_013397055.1). NCBI lineage: Eukaryota > Metazoa > Chordata > Aves > Passeriformes > Pachycephala > Pachycephala philippinensis. Next base: position 589,119 of record VWZT01004156.1, read on the forward strand.
TTATGGCACTTTGGATCAGTCAGGACTAAGGTGGTTTAGTGCCACCCAATCAATACGTAAATATTTCAAGGCACTTTTTAAAGGAACCAGCTTTGGCCTTATTTCTGCTTTTGCTTCCTATTAGAATTTGTGCGGTGAAGTGTTGTGAGCACAGATGTTCGTGAAGAGCAAACGTTCGTGCTGGCAGAGCTGGATTCTTGCAGAACAGGCAAAGTGACAGTCTGCAAATGGAGCTGGGCTGAGATCAGAGCAGCAGGAATGCAAACTGCAGGGGAGCTTCCTGAGAAAAAGATGCACTGATCTGTTGATCCCATAGTCCTCTTTATGGTTCCTATGACATTACTTTTTTCTTCCTAAAGCAAATGTACTGCATTTCCCTCTCCTAATGATGCTCTTAGCAGAGTAGGAAATGCAATAAGGGGTGTCTGATATTTAAGAACTTAGAGGAGCTCTATCCCACAGAGCTGTTCATCTTGATGCATTGGTAAGAGCTTTATGGTGTAAATGCCTGACAGACTGCAGCAGAGTGTGAAACATCCATTTCATACCTGGCAACAGACAGGAATACACATCAAAAAGCAGAGACAAGTGCTGATGGGGTACCTTGGTCCCCGGGAATGTGACAGCCAGTGATGTGTTAACACGTCACTGCAGAGCTGGGCAAGCACTGTATTAATAATGAAAAGGATTTTTTCACTGCTGTTGATTCAGCCAGGACACCCAGCTTTGTAAACGGGGCTGGGGAGCCCAGGCCTGGAGCCAGCAGGAGTGAAAGTGTCCTCAGTGTCTGCAGAGAAAGGATGCATTCTTCACCTCTCTCTAACTCATCAGTTCCATGGCAATGGTGCCTCTTCTAATTAGAGCCGTCCCTGCTCCCTCTGCCAGGCCAGTGCTCACACAGGAATTGCAGTGGCAAGCAGAAAGCTGGAATAGCTGCATGCTCCAGAATGGACATTGCTTGTTGGCCTCAGTCAAGGACATTTGCACTGGGTACAGGCTGCTCAGTCTTTGCTGATTTGAGCCAAGTCTAGCAAAAATAGCTTATTTGGGCAGAGATGTGGGGCAAATGTTCAACCAAAAAAAGAGACATCAGCTCAGACCCATATCTAGGGGGTGAAGAGGAGGAAAAGTGTTTGGGTAATTTCCTTTGAACCTCTTGTTAGGCTGCATCAATGTTTATTCCATGTAGCCCTTGCACAGGAATGTGTTTGGATGAAAGGGGTGATCTAACAGTGCCCAAGTGAGCATCTCTCCACTGCCTCATCCCTGCAGGACAGGGACTGAAATTCACCTTGCACCAGCCTTAGCCAAATTCAGCCTGACACCACGTATCAGTGTATTGCAAAACAGTTCCACAAACACGGGAGCTTAAAAGAAGGTAGGATCAGGATTACAAAAAATGGACTGTGTTGGAATTTCACTACTTAACTGCTCAGATTTCCAGCTTGTATCCCAGCGAGGCATCAGTGCCACACAGGAGCTCTGAGACTCTGATCTCTGCATCCTCCCAGGAGGGCGAGTGGCTGACCTGGCTGTTGGCAGCTCTGATTTCATGTGCTGGCCTCTATCAGTCCTTGCAAAAAGCATCACATTTCAAATGGGCTTTGCTACATTTCAAATGTATTTTCCTGGAACAGAGTGTCCTGCATTTATTTGTATTGCTATAAATCCTGCAGACCTCTTAAGGCTTGGAGCTACTTTTGATTCCAAGTACCCTTCCCAGAACCTTGGGATTTTTCATTACCTGGTCCTCAGCTCTGTGCAGCCGCTCAGTGGAACAACAGCAGAGGACCTGAGCAATGGTCTCCTGTGTGCTGTGCTTACACAGACCATGTTTGCACAAGCAGTTTGTGCCACAGAGTCCTGAGCAAGTGCTAGAGGTGACAGGAAGTAGCCCCATAGGCCTGGGAATCAAGACTCATACCTAGAGAGCAAATTCTGGCTTGCTGGGAGCCACAGAAACTGGGTGGTGGGAGATAAAATTCCTCCAAGCTTCCAGTGAACTCTTAGAGGGAAAGAAGAGGCAACACATGTTCAAACACCTCAGCTGAAGTTTTCTCCCACTTTGTAGCCAGATCTGGTGCTAACACCCCTCCTGGTTTTTAATGAAAGAATAAAGGGGGACAGAAACTTAAATCTCCACTTTGTATGTTTACATTCTAAGGAGACACCTCTTTGTGGGAGCAGCTGGAAGGAACTGCATGACCTTTGCCATGCCACTTTTCAGTGTTTATATAAAAAACTGATGTTTCATTTACACCATTTGTTAAAAGTATTATTTCCTTCAACTGACTTATCAAAAATTGGACATTTTCAGTGGACTTTCTGGCAGTCTGGATTCCACAGGAATTTCTCCACAAAAAAACTTTATCCCTTATAAGGTGGCTCAAGCTGGACCCTGTGTCCAGGCCTGCCAGTCTCACCTGTCCTGTGTGTGCCATGAAAAACAAATTCTTCTGCATTCTTTTTCTTCTTACAATTGCTGTGGTTCTCTTAAAAAAGGATTTAATAGTGCTGAAAGGAAGAGGCTGGGAACTGTTCTGATAAATACTTCAAACTCCTCTGACATGCACGGTGAATTTAAAGGCCACGTTTCACTCCCTAGGCAGAACCAAACAATGATGATTGTCTCTCTGAGGCAGAAAAGATGGCAATGGACTTAAAAGATCCCAATCGCCCAAGATTCACCCTGCAGGAGCTCCGGGATGTCCTTCACGAGAGGAATGAACTGAAATCTAGAGTGTTTTTGCTTCAAGAGGAGCTTTTATATTACAAAAGGTGGGTTACATCTCCTCTCCTGTTGCATGATATACTCAGGGGAGCCACAGGGCAGGTCTAGAAGCAATAAATGTGCTCTGAAGTTCTGTCCAAGCTCCTGTTTCTGCAAAGGCTTGTGTAGAGACTGCAAGAATTGGCCTCAGTTTGAACCTGGTACCTCAAACTTGTCCTTCCCTAACTCCCAGGTCTGCCCTGAATCCTAGAAAAATTACAAACATTTAATAATTTGAACTTCAAAAATGAGGGTAGGAGTGGGTCTAAAATGAAAATTCTAGACCTTTTATTCAATCCATTCCTCTTCTCCCTCTCCTTGTCACAATGGGAAGAAAATATTGAACAGAGACCCAGTTCCAGGTGCTGTTCCTTGGTTGATAGAAAAATCTTCAATGGATTTTAATGGGTTTTGAACAGATCTTTCTGCATTCCTTCATCAACAGTGCCACCTCAGATCGAATTGTAGATCTCAAAGTGCTCCCACGGCTTGGGAGGAGAACATTAATTATCTTTTCTTTCTTTCAAGTGAGGAAATGGAAGAAGAAACTAGATCCCCACAGCCTACACCAATAATTCAGCCAAAACCCTCAACTCAGCCCGAGTCTGGAATCAAACGACTGTAAGTAGCATATTTACTAAGCATACTGGATATAATCTGCAAGTACCAAATGTTTCTTATGCATAGGACAATTTTAAAGACTTTAAAAATTCAGATAACCACATTCCTACTGTATATGAGAGAGACACTGAAGGAGCACTTGGCAAATGTGAAACAACAGTTGGTTTTGGCCAAAACTTTTGCCTAGATCCGGGACAACTTTCAATCTTGGATTATCATTTTCCCATGACCTCACTGTGCCCATTTCCCTGTTGACTTTAGACCCTGACTTGTGCTGTGTGGGCAGCACAAAAACCTTCTGTTTGCTGAGCAAATTTGCTGCTGAGAGGATGGTCACTTGCTTGGCTGAGAGAACCCCACCTTCTTCTGAAATACTAATGTTGCTGTTGGAACCAAAGCTTACTGCCAGAGATGTGCTGTTACTAGTGTATCACGTAATTATAAAATCACAGTGTTGGCCAGTCCTTTTCTCTGTTGAAACTCCCTCCTGTACATTTATTTATTCCAAATTAAGTCTTCCAACCTTATAGTAACTCTTTGGATTTTTGTGATACCGGAAGCTGAACTTTTTTAACTGCATAAGTGATTTTGGAACAGTGGTTTCCATACAAAAAACTCTTCCACCCTGTCCCCATGTCCATAACCTTCAGTCCTTGATTAATAATAGCAGCAGCCCTGTGAGAGTAAATTCCATAGGAAGATCTGGACTGACCCAAACACCATGAAGTCAGGAGGGCACTGTTGATTATTTGCAGTAGACTGCAGCTTTCTGCCTGTGCTGAGAGGAACCTTCCTCTCACATGAGTAGAAAATACACTTTGAGTTTGGACTTCAGTTTTCATTCTGCAGCTGTGATGATGATGATAATATTTTGTCACACAAGATCTTCACTGTAAAGTTTCTCTTTTCTTTTACAATTCTTTTAGAGCTTTTTAAAGTTTATTCTGTTGTAGGGAGTGGTTTCAGCTCACACAGTTTGTGTTGTGCAGCTTCCACGTTTGATTTGAAATGCTGCCTTTGATGAAGCAAAGACAGCATAAAAATGTAAATAGAGGCTGTAAGGCAGAGCACACATTGGTGAGGTATTAGCTTTGACTCTGCCTAAGCTGAAATTACTTCTTTTAGCTGTCGTGCTCTGTCCCCAGGTTTCATTCTGCTCTCTCTCCATTTAGCCATCTTATTAAATAAGGGAATATAAAACTGTCTACCTGAGTAATTTGAAGGATGGTAATACTTTTCAGGTTTGTCTCATTCTTGCAGTCTGTCTGGATAGGATTTCTCTGGCGGGGTTTTATTTTCCTTTCTTCTCCCCTCTCTGTGTGTTGCCAACACTGTACTTGTAGATGGGCTTTAAAATGTCAGGAAATGTCACTGCTGGGAAAACCAAAGATCCCAAGTGTAGCTTCTATCCTGTCCCAACACCCTCCTGCCCCAGCTGCAGTCCCTGCCTGCTGGGAGGTGTCCCCAGAGCTCCCTTCTCCCTCTCCAGGGTCCCTCTGGCTGCCTGGGAACACTCTGGCACATAAACTCTGTACCCAATGATGTGATGAAAACTTGCAGTGCTGCTCTCTGCATGCAGAGTGCCTTTACAGAGGAAAGCAGGGCTGCTTTTCCCTCCCTTTCAGAGTTTTCCTCCTGATTGAACAAAAAGCTGAAGTACAGAAATAGGAGCCCTCTCAAGGGAAGTTTTATGCTTGCCTGTGCAATGGGCCCTTTTTCCCTTCCTCACACAGAGTCCGACGAAATGAGCCAAATGGATGTGTAGCCTGTGCCATCCAAGATGTGCTCAGGTGATTCAGTGCTGCAACTCCACAAAGAAAGGAAAACACAAGTTACAGAAATCAGCATTTTTTCTGGGTTGGCACGTTCAGGGCAAACTCTGAGTTCTGATCTCAGACTGACTGATTCGTACATTTGTCTCTTCCACATCACATGACAGAGTTTTGATGAAATAATGTAACCAGGAGGCTTTACTGAGGAGGAAAAGTCCAAGGATTAAAAATGCTCCCTCTGTTTGGAGCAGAAAACACCCTTTTGTTTTCTCCTTAAGACTACGTGCTTGTTTGTCACTGATGTCATGCCTCAAACAGCCAGGAGTTTTCTTCCTATTCTTGCAGTCTACAAAAGCTGGTGTGTCTGTCAGTTCTGCAGTTCAGGACGTGCCACATTGGATAAAAATAGAAATGCTGGCTGCTGCTAATGATCCAACAGCGTTTGCCCATTTGTTTTCAATTTTAATCTCAGAACAGCAGTTAGTGACTTGGGGAGAGCTGCATTTGGTCACAAGTGAAATGTCTCTCGTGATTTCAACTTAATCTTTAATTGACATTAGTCCACAGTTCAAAAAAATATTTGGCACAAGGGAGAACCTCTGAGGAGAATCCTTAGAAAAACAGAGGGTGTTCCAGGTACGGATGGAGGTGTGTTGGCAGCTGTGTGTGGGGCTGGCTGGGCACAGAGCTCTCTCAGCCTCTGTGCTGCATGGACTGTCTAATGCTCAGTGAAAGTGCTGAACCCTCACAAAGAACCCGTCTTGCTGCGAGCCAGCTCCCAAGTGCTCCTGCCAGAGCAGCTGCAAGGTTTCCCAAAAGCATTCAGCTGCCTGCAGTTGGCATCTTCCTGCATGAGAAGTAACACAGGTTCTTTGGAACAGACACACAGGCCCTTTAACCACCGAGTTTCTTAGGAGGTTATTCCAAGAGTTCACCTGCAATACTGGTTTTTAACTTGAAAGTATCAACTGTAACCCTTGTAAAATCTTTAACTGTAATGCTGATCCTCTCTAACGCTGTTTTCTGTGCCAATATCCAGTAGTCACAGCAGAGTCTTGTTTTGTATTTCTTAACATACACCTTCATCCTTCGTTTCATTGTGTCTGTGCCTGTTTGTCTCTTGGAACAAAAACGTGCACCCTGCTCTGCATTGCTAGAGGTGGTCATACCTTGATGAAATCCAACCCAGGTTGCAGGCTGCCTCACAACAGGAAAGTGGTATCTTTTAGAAATCCAAAAGCAATTGAAACTGCTACAATAAGTGTTTTCTCTAAACAAGAGTTTTTCACTGAGGAGAGCTGTCTTGGGTGACGCAGATCCCCCTCTCCCTGTAATGTGTCTTGTGTTGTAATTCAAAGTAACCCCGTGTATCATGTTTGCCTCTTTTCTTTTTAATGGAATGCTTTTTCTTTCCCTTGCTCCAGTCTTATCTCTTCTGTGTCTGTACTTTCCTGACCAGGATCTTTACAGCCATAATGCCCATGGTAGCAGCTGGATTGATTCCAGACGATCCCACATTGCAGCCAATAAGAAGACTTGTGTCCCTTGTAGGAATTTTTTTTAAATGTTTGGTACTGTGGTTTCCTCTTGCATGACCCCGTGTTAACAAGCACTGCTGGTTGCATTCTCCTGGCTGCCTGTGGGATCCCAGAGGATCAAAGTGCCAATCAGAATGACCAGTCAGTGTCAGTACTCATCCCACTCCTCCATGCTCATCCTCAAACTGACATTTTATCACCTCTTGCCTTAATGTTGCCATGCTAAACCAGTCAGTATTCCTTGGAAAATTGGTGCAATATGCAGTTTTAACCAGCATCTGTTAATTCTGCTTCCTAAGCAAGGCTATTCACAGTTCTCACCAGTGCTTTTTGAGAGACTCGTTTCTAACAATTTGTTACAATCATTAGTTAGAGTTACAGAATGGAGAGGCTGATTTCCACATTAATTTCCACTGTTAATTACAGGCTGTTGCTTTCATGTCTTTCTATCTATGCCCTGTATATTTTGTCTCTAATTATGTATTTTGGAATAGAGTGTAAACTCTTAATAATCAATTCTGTCATCCAATTCTTGGCTCTCCCTGGAAGACATACTGGTAATTGTTAATGCAAAGTCTCTTTGCATTAGAACTGCTGCTTTAGTGATCTTTATACTTACAGCAATGACACAGCTTTAAAATCCCTTCCTCTCCACACAGACAGGCTTTTTTCAAACATCCTCCATGAGAATTTTCTAGGCATAATAACAATTTTCATTGTTTCAGAAGGAATTAAAAAAGCCAAACCCTTTAGAGATTTATGAACTTATTTTTCTCCTGCCTAATTTCATGATAAAGTGAAAAATTACTGAGCTATGACATTTGAAACTCACTGTATAAACACAGCAGTCCTTTGTGTGGGCTTCCAGACAGTCACCCTGAGCAGGCAGGACCAAATGTGCTCTGCAGAAAGCCTTGGTCACTGAACACTTCTTTTATCAGCTGGAGCTGGCTCTGGCCCTGAAAATACACAGTATATGTGTGTGAACTCATGAGCTCCTGTGATGAAGGTGTTAGAAAAGTATGAGGCTAATTAAGTGCAAAAGACTTATTTCACTGTTAAGGCTGCACATTTGAAGCCAGGAAATGCAAAAGTTCAGGTCCTGCTGGCACTGTTATTTGTGTGCGTTTAACTTGTGTAGTGGTTTATTTCACTTTCTAATCAACAAGTAATTATTCTTAATATTCTCAGTAATTATCATCCAGCCTCTTGTGTGACGAGAGGCATGGAAGGTTGAACTCCCTGGTCTGCACAAGGCAGCTGGGAGGGTTGGGATCGTGGTGCTGAGGGGGATGAAGGGAGCGTGGGAGGAGGGAGAATGCTGAGGAAGGTGAGCGTGGACTCAGGGTCAGGTTTGTGCCCTGACCAATATTCCACCACCCACCAACGCTGAGTTTATGTTGGCACGGTCCCTCACTGTGGAAGCATTTAGCAGTTCCTGTCCTGGATCACAAGTGTGTGACATTTGCTGCAGTGCAGGCAAAACAATCTTCTCCTGAAATCCACCCACCACTGAGACCAAAGGGATCCACAGCCAGCTCAGTCCTTTGGTAGCTGGAACCACAACTTTTGCATTTCTCAGCAGGCCTGAACACTGCACTAACACCTCTTGTACTGCACAACAACAAACATTGAATTTGCCTAATCCAATAACTCCATCCCATACAAATAAAACAATACTAAGGATTTTTCCAGCTCTGTTTTTCAGCTGTATTAAATGGCTGTTGGTTCATGTACGTCATTATCTTAGAGCACCCAAGCCGTGTGACAGGAAATGACGTGCACACTCGTGTGCATTTGTTTAGAGCCTTCATCCTGAAAACTCTCATGCACATAGGTGCATTTACACATTCATTTTTGCAGGAATTAAGTCTATGTATCAAAATCTCTACAATGGGAAAAATGTGGAGACTTATTTTCTTCTCTTACGAACTTCCCTGCTGACCACCATAAAACAATTCTATTTCTGCTTTATGGTAAAACAGACAGATTTAATGCCAAAGATACCACTTTACTTATGCCAAGAAACTAACCTGGATCGTGTCGCTTCGTTACCTGAGGGCTGGGGAAGGGGGAACCTACATCTAAATGATACCTGCACCTTGTAGAGTCAACAGCATTTAGAGCTTATCTGAAGCTTCTGTAGCCAAACTGCTTGAGATTGCAATGACTCCATCCCTAACAACAATCTGACATGCACTCCCATCAGGCCGCTCTGCCATGATCTTCTGCAGATGCAAACAGAGTTTTTTGCTTGGTGTTTTGTTGTGCTGTGTATTGGGGTGGGTGTTTGAAGTGCTTTCAGGATGGTAAACAGTCTTCTCTCTTTTCCCTCCCTCCCTCACTGCTCCCTTCCTGGAAGGTTTAGTTTCTTCTCTCGTGATAAGAAACGTATGCAGGCGTCACAGAAAAATGTCCACTTCCAGGAAACTTTTGGAGAATGGTCACATTCAAACAGAGATGACTCCTACATGGAACAAGGACAAGAAGCCCTACAACACCTGTGACTGAACCCCTGAGGTGTTTGGTTTGCTGCAGTAGATCTCGACAGTCTGGTAACAAGAAGCTTCTGTAAAGCGACGCGGCAGCTCGTCACGATTACTTGCCTTGCACACCTCGGGGGTTGTTCAGACTCTCCAAAAGGGATCCCTCGCTGTTCACTTGGTGACTGTTTGCTGCAAACAGGAACCCAAGCTTTGTAGTAACAGTTGCTGACACCCTGGGACATGGAAGCTTCTAGATGACTTGTTTTGTGCTGAATAACAAGTCCATGATCTTGTTCATGCATTAACTACAGTAACACAAGCTTCTTTAAACCAAAAAAGGACCTGTGCCATTATTAGAAGTTTGTTTGCAGTGTATACCTAGTACAGGGCAAAGACTCTTTTACCCTGTTTGTTAACACTATCGGTTGTTTGCTTTTTATTTCTGTAAGAATTTTTTCAAGAGGGATACGACAGCTGGACACCCTTGGTGGCAGCCACAGCTCTGCTGTGTCCTGTCAGTGCTGCTGGCATCGGCATCTTGCAGAGTCACCCCTTGGAAATCCACCTGACACAGTGATAACTGGAGTAGCCTTGAGAGGGACAGTGAGTGTACATTTCCCTTGTGCTTATAGTGCCTAAAGCATGAAGAGCTGACTTATGAGGTGAGCGTGCCTTGTGTTCTGCAGTATTAATGGAAAACAAATTGCATACAGGGAGGAATCCTAACTCTTGAATTTTTTTCCCTTCTTACCAGGGACTTCCCCCCAGTGTAGCAGGCAGCTGCTGTAAAGGGATTAGATCCTTCCCACAGACAGGTTTTTAATTAAGTCACACTCCGGTTTCCTGTCTAGGTGAGACTGCCCAGCTTCAGAGGAAAACACGTCCTCAGCTGGCTGACGTGAACTATTTCACTGACCTAGACATGACCCCAACCTATTCTCTTGACTAAACACTACGTGGGCAGAGCAGATGAATTCTGTGCGTGAGGCTGCTCCTCTGGTGTTGGCAGATGCCTGGGTAGCCCCTGTTACAGGGCTGAGCCCAGCAGCTGACCCACCAGGGGCTGGGATTGGATCTGCTCTGCAGCTGAGCTGGTGAGACCCCAGCTCTGACCGAGGTTGTCCTTCCAACACTAAAACCCCACAGCATCAGCGTTGTGGACAGCCCAGTGTCAGTGCAGTCCCCACCTCTGCTCCACACACTCCAGAAGCACCTGACCAGTGGGAGAGGGTGAGTGTATCCACGGCTCCGTGTGAGGACGGGGCTGAGGTGTCTCTGTGACCTTGGCTGTGTGCTGGAGACCACTGCTCACGGGGAGGATCCAGTGCCAGCAGGGCCATGGGCAGCTTCTGCATGTGCAGCTCAGTGCCAGGGGCTGGGAGCTGCTGTTGGCACCATACCCCAGCTGCTCCACCTGCTCTGGAGAACCTCTTCTCAGGAGTGGCACCAAGGACAGGAAATACAGCTCAGGCTGGAGTAAAGCTCCAGCTACTCCAGGTACCGAGCGGGAGGAACTCTCAGAGGACTCCACAGGGCTTAGTGCAGGCCAGTTGTTTTTACTGCAGGGTGATCCAAGACTGGATTTTTAATGTGTGTGAGCAGCAAATGGTTCTCAGCCCACCTGTAGTAAAACCCTGGCAGCAAAACGCCCCTTGCAGTGGTGGGCTGTGTGCTGGCCTGCTCCTGGCTGTAACTGCTCCATTCCAAACATGCACCTTCTGTGTGTTCTAGGTAGGGAAAGCGTTTACTGTGCCCCCCTGGTGTCACTGCAGCTCGGAGCAGGGGGGACATGTGGCCTTATATGAGACCCCTGCATTTGACAGGGTGACCAGAGTCCAACGTGGGTATGGGGCAATGTGCTTCTGCCTGGTTATGTTTTGGTAATGTCCTTAAAACAGCAGCACTCCCCACCTCATGTGAAAAGCAACTCTTAAATGGGGGGGGGAGGTGTCTGAATTTAACAATACTTAAATTGCCAAGATTTGGCTTCCATAAGAGAAAACAAAAGGTGCAGTACAGTCACATCAAGCAGTTAAGTTGTGGATGACCCCGAGTCTCTCCCGAGCACAGTTCAGTCGTGTGGCGCATTTAGAAGGGATGCAGTGAGCAGAAACAAAGCCAGAACGGGCGGATGCACGGCCTGAGTAAGCAGATCCCTTTGGAAATCAGCTGAGAGCAGTGAGCTGGGATAATGGAACTGCACAGACCCAACCTAAGCCGGTGCAGCACAAAGGAAGTCTCCCGGCCTGGTGCACATCCAGCCCGTCCCAGAGCCCGGGGCACTGTCGGGCCAGCTCTGCAGCCAACAGCAAACCACTGCACGAGGCAGGACAGCCTTCCCCCACATCTCTGCAGCCCATTACCTCAACCCCCTCGGTAGCTCCTCCTGACCTGCTGGCATTAACCACTCGTTCTCATGTTTGCAATGCTGCATTCACACACCCCAAGTGCCGTCGGGAAGGATGGCGCGGAGGGAAGTGTTTGTAAAGATCTGAAGATCTGTCGTGTATTGTTTGTCAATATTCAAGGAAAATCTGCATTTAGAAAAGGGGCCAGGATGGTGGCAGGTAAGGGGTGTAACAATCCTGCCTGCCAAGTGCAGGATCACTGACATTTTTTGGGTTGGTTTATTTTTATTTTTTTTGGTTGGGCAGTAAATCATTTTAACAGTTTAATAAATATTTCTGAAAAACACATCCTTCTGCAAGACTTGTGTCCCTTTTTTTTTTGTGGAAAGTAATACTATCCCTTCTTGGGGATGCAGCCTGTGGATCTGTCTGTGTACAACTCTTCACAGAAATACAGCCTCAAGCCAGACAAGGTTTAGTTTAGGACAGAGCCATTCCAAGACTGATGGAATACAGTTTAAAATACATTATATATTTAGGAATGGCTTATGATGGCAAAGAACATGATAGAACCTTTTCTAGAAAGCACTGTATGCTCCTTAATGGAGGAGATGTGTCTGTATTTACACATCCTAGCCCTGAAAAAGATGCTTTGCCCTTTGTTTTCCCCAATTCAGCTACAGCCAGCAGCAAACCCAGTTTCCAGAACGGATTTAAACCCTGTGTAGAAGGGTAAGGACAGAGTGGGTGCAGCTGCAACCACATTTACCCATGATACCCTCCCTCAGTGATTGTCCATGGATTCGTCAGGAACACGAGGCATTTTCTGACCTGCTCACTGCCCTGTGGTGCACATTGCCCTGTACAAAGGAGTTTCATCCTCCCATGTCACACACAGGATTGGTTCCATGCTTCTCTCTCACCTGGCAGAACTGGTTAAGGACAGTATCAATAAAGGTCTCACCTGTCCTAATGTCTTCACAAAAATGAAGCCACTTCCCATCAGCTTCTGTTTTGAGGCACATTTTTCAGAAGTTTCAGTTTGTTGCTATTCCATTCCTGTCTCCAGCACGGGACTGTTTCATACCTAACATGTGGACATCTGGCCCACAGATAACCCCAAACCCAGGCAGCCAGACGGGTCCCAGACAAGGTGTGCTCAGCTCAGTGGGACACCTGGTGCATTTCTTACAGCATTCACCAGTTTAAAAACATCAGTACAAAAGTTTATTTTCTCTAAAGAACAATTCAACACACATCTGAATTGCCTTAGGAACCAAACTACAGAGAGCTGCTGGCAGCAGCGTCACAGGCACAAGATGGCAACACCACAGCTTGTTCTGGGAATGCTGTCACAGCCCCGAGCTGCTGTAAGGGCAGGTCACACACCCCAAGGACAAGGCACAGTCACCTATCGGTGCTTATCATCATCTCTTTGCTTCTTGGTGTCTCTGTCCCTGCTCCGGTCTCTATCCCTGTCCTTCCTGTCTCTGTCCTTCCTCTCCCTCCCCCTGCTCCTCTCCTCTTTGGAGTCCCTCTCTCTCTCACTGTCACCCCAAGCCCATGACCGCTCCCTTTCTGGCCAGCGTTTGTCCCTGCTCCTCTCATGGTCCCGGTCCCTCGTTCTCCAGTCCCTCGTTCCCTCACGAGACCAGTTTCTTTTCTCTGATGATCCTTCTCCATAGAAATCGTTTTTCATGTTTGGCAAATTGATGGGCTTTCGGAAAGGTCTATCCCGTCCTCCGAACCGCAGCTGCCCAGATTCTTTTTTGCCTCCAAACCCACCTCCAAGCCTCCGGGGAATCCATCCTTTGAGAGTTCTTTCCAGTTCAAAGTCTACAAAGATCTCATGTTGGTCGATGACCAGCCTGTTGGCATCTCTGTGGGCCTTCAAGAGCGCACGCTCCTCTTTGTACTCGATAAACGCGTAACCCTTGGAAAATCCCGTGACCAGGTCTCGAACCAGACGGATCTTTCTGATGTCTCCATAGCGGGAAAAAACCTCCTTTAACTTCTCTTCTGTGGTCTGAAGATTGAGCCTCGCCACGAAGAGGGTGAGGTGAGGATCTCCCGTGACGCCCTTGTTGGGTACGTACCGTGCCAGCATCGCCCGCCATATGGCCCGGTCGTGGGGCTCCTCGTCGGTGCCATCAATGCTGCCGGCCTTGAGGGGGTCGTACTCCTTTGCTATGGGGGCCCAGTCAGCCATGGTCTAGTGGGGGAGAACACACATGGCACAGGCTCACGGCTGTGTCAGGAACAGGCTGTGCAAGAAGCGCTTCCAGCACTGCTGCAGTGCGTGTTCATCCAAAAATCCCCCAAAGTGTGACACACGGAAATAAACCAGCCGTGTCGCTGTTGTTTGAGTCCACGTGCCAGGACAGAGCAGTATCGGGGAGCTGGATCCTCCCCTGGCCTGCTCCGGCCTGAGGGGCCCCGGCCTTCCCCCGCGGGCCCGGCCCGAGGCGGCCCCTCAGCCCCGCTCCCGCCGCCGCCTCTCCCCTCACCCGCCCGGCGCGGCGGAACGCGGCTCTCCCGGCGGGCAGG
>VWZT01004156.1:603424-616974 GCA_013397055.1 Pachycephala philippinensis
GAGGAGGAGGAGGAGCTGGAGGAGGAGGAGGAGGATGAGGATGGCGGCCCGGAGAGCGCCCTGGAGAAGAGCCCGTTCCAGTTGACGGCCACGGATGTCTACGACATCTCCTCCGTGGTGGGCCGGGACCTGCTGCAGCTCCGCGCCGGGCCGCAGCTGCCCGCCGCCCGCGCCCGGCTGCAGTTCAGGATCGTCAGGGTGCTGGAGATGCTGGAGGCGCTGGTGAGCGAGAGCAGCGTGGCCGAGGAGCAGCTGCGGCGGGAGCGGGACAGCCCCGGGCGGGAGCTGGAGCAGCTGCGGGCGGCGGCCCGCGGGAGCGCCCCGCAGGTGGGTGCGGGACACGGCCGGACACACGGGACACACGGGACACGGGCCCCTTCCCCAGCGCGGGCACACCCTGAACGACACCAGATGGGCCGGCGAACACTTGTGGTCTCTTTTGTGTCAGCAGAACGGGTCTCACAAAGTCACTTCCCGTCTTTGGCCATGAAAGGCCGGGGTGGTTACGGGTCGCGGTGCTGTGGATCCCTCGCTCCAGTATCACTGCAGTGACTGACCCGCTTTAGCTCAGCAACGGGCAGTGCCAGCAAAGTTGTGCAGACACGCACAGAGTTTAGAGTACAAACCCCCCGTGTTCAGCTCTTGCACAGCACCGGTCCCATAGAGACAACTTGCTGTTTGAAAACACCGAGGCTTTGTTACCCCGTGTGAGGGAACGGGTGTCTTGATTATTACAAAGGTTTTAAATTAGGAAAGGCGAGTTCAGATCTCACCTCTCTTTGACACAGAGTTTTGGTGTGGCATTAGATGGCTCAGCCTCTCTCATCATCTGAGAAAAATCTGATAAAAGCATCTTCTTGACAACTAAATTGCAATCTCTTTGGAACAGAGACTTTGCTTTTAGCTGTGGTCAGAGCCTGTCACAGTTGTGGGCTATACTTGACTGGGGAACACAGTCACCAAGGGAATACAAAAGTATGAAGAACTATAATTAACTGCTTGGAAAAAAAAATCAGGATTGTGATGAATTCATACTAGTTCTAAAAATTCCATATTTATAAAATCCAGAGTTTTCACTCTGAGTGCTCAGTTTTTTGAGAGGTTACAAGACCACCACTGTCTATTTTACAGCCCAGCCCTGGACCAGATCAAATGGTGATAGACCTCACAGACCCCAACCGGCCCCGGTTCACGTTACAGGAGCTCCGAGATGTATTGCAAGAGAGGAACCAGCTGAAAGCTCAGCTTCTGGTGGTGCAAGAGGAGCTACAGTGCTATAAGAGGTAAAACTCGAAGTCAGCAGAGAACTAATAACTACTAATAACAATTACTTCATGTCTGGGAAGCTTATCAGATGAGAGTCTTGCAGGTTTGGGCCCCTAGGTCAGGATAGGCACTGTCCAGGCATGTAAGTGACCCCTGTGCACCCCAGAGCATATAAGTGAGCAAAGAAAAATGGGGGAACAATGAAGTCTCTATGCAACATGATTTTAAAACTAAACTCCCTTTTCCTCTGCACAGTTCTCAGCCCGTTCCCATAATTGTCCCACTCTCAGCCTACACAGTTACTCCCACTCCACATCCAGGCTGGGTTCTCATGCACAGGAATTCATCTGTGCAGTCACAGCAGTTGCACACACACAGTGTCTACAGCCACACTACATACCAAAGAGCATGGGGGGTTTCCAGCTCAGCTTTAGTCGAAGTTTCCTTCCTCCTGCAGCGTGACACTGGTTTATCTCTGGTCCTTCACTCCCACGGGGGTGTGGCACTGATCTAGAAACAGAATATTGAGCTCTTTCATCATTCATGATAAGCTGTGGGGTTTTTAAGACTGCCAACAGGCCCCTGAACTGTGCAAAGCAAGTGATTTCAGAGAAGGGTTTGGTCTTTCTTGAAGGGAGAGTCAGGGTGAGCCAAAGGGTGGGATGTGGGAAGGGCCTTGATCTCAGTGCTACAAATTCATACACCCCCAAGACTCTCCTTCCCAACCTCTGCCCCCTCTCATCAGGTTGGATTATAAACTCTTTGGGTCAAGAAATGACTTCTTAATCTAGACACAAAATGCCTGAGCACATTAGTTTCAGTTGAGATATCTCAGCAGCACCCTCCTGGATACAGCAAGCCTGCCCTTTGCCTTGTCTGTAGCAGGCAGGTTAAGCCAAGAAGTTACACTTAAATCCAAGAATTTACAAACTTCCTGGCAGCACTTCCCCAGCTCAGCTGGAGGCTTTGCTGTGCAGCAGTGGAATGGCTTCTTGCCTTGATTTCCCAGCTGTTACCCAGTTTAGTACAGGCCAAGTTAAAAATGTAACAGTGGGAATGTTTTCAGTTTTTGAGTGATTTGAGTCACAGTGCTGTGCACTAGGAGCAGGGCAGGGCAGCTTTTCACGGCGAGTAATTTGTGAGGTTACCTCCTCATACAGTGTTACAGCTTAAGCCAAAACCCATTTTCCCTCTAAGCAGTCACATAAAATTGTGATTGTAATTGTAGTAGAGAGTAATTGTGCAGGAGAAGAGGATAAATATATGTTCTAAAATGCCTTGTACACATTGGAAATAAGCTCTGTAGAGCAGAAAGTAACACACATCCTCACAGTGACTGGTGGTGGCTGGGGGCTGCATTTTTCATTATGATTTCTGGGTAGAAGTTACTGTGCAGATGTTAGAGCTCTGCAGTGTCACCCGACAGCTCATTGTCTTGTTTATCCAAGAGGAAGCTCTGCCTCGGATTTACCCTGTGCCTGGTGTCACACCAGTTTTTAAGTGCTCTGTGTTTTTATTTCTGAATCCAGTCGAGTGTTGCTTGGCTACTCTCAGCCTGCAGCTACTGCACTCACAGGCTTTGATCCACTGAGCTCTCCAAATGAATGAGGTCAGCCCAGGACACGCTGTGAAAACACTGAGTGTGCAGGCTGGGAAAATCTAACCCGGTTCCAAGCGGGGAAAACACCCTTGGTCAAACTGAAACTGTTCCCTGGAGTAGGCGGTTACAACTGCTGGAGCATAGAAACACTGAAGGGGGATGACAAAATCTAGAGCTGAGGCAAAGCCTTTCTTCTCTCCTCTGTAGGATGGAAAGAGGAACAGGCACCTATGTTGCAGGGGAGCTGGGAATCTCCCATCTGTTCCCAGCCTTGGTGGCTGCACTGGAGGTACCACACATCTACCCCTGCAGAAATTCACCATTTGTGTCTGCACCCTCCTCTTATCCTTGGACTTCTGCACAAATCCAAGTGTGATTACACTTCCCTTTCACCCCCATTATGATTTGCCATTTTTGCTCTGTGGAGTGTTGTCATTAAAGCATAACCCTGGCACCATTACACTGCAGTATTTAGGGACAATAATTCATTATTTTCAGTTCACTACAAGGAAGAGGCTGGGCTGCCATCCCTGTCCTGTGAACACTCATTCACCCATGTCCCAGCTGCCCAGTGAGGGGGCTAACACATGCACTGTCACACTCTGCACAAACCCACCAAAAAATAAATCAAACCATTTCCTTTCCCAGTGGGATCATCTCACAGAAAAGGGACCAAACTGAAGAACTGGAAAAAGAAGCCAGTGGCAGCAGTGCTGGCACCAGCAAGGACGGTGAAGAGAAGACAATCATCAAACGGCTGTAAGTTTGTCTGCACATTTTGGGGCAGAATTTGTGACAACATGGCACACTCTTTACAGAGTGAACCCAGGGATGGATGCTGAACTTCAGCCCAGTTGGCTGGATATTGTTTTCTGCTCTCTATGTAAAGTTAAAAACCTGATAAAGCAATCTCTTCCTGTGGAAAAAGCACTGCACAGGAAAGCAACCTCCACCCAGGCAAGCAGGGAGTCACTTTTTTTCTAGGAAAAACAAGCATTTCTGAGCAAAACGATTCAATACTTGCACCCCCTGCCAGCTCCTCAGGGCTGTGCTGTGGGAGCACCCCGGCTGGCCCCAGAGGTTTGTTTACATTGTACACAAAAGCCATGAGCTCAAGCTGTGGTCCCTGAAGTCCCCCAAAATAGCACATTGGCAGGGCCAGCCCCCTGCATGTTCCTTCTTTTCCAGTTGTACATTATTGATTCCTTTCTGCTATTGATTTTTTTTTTTAGGTTTTCTTTTAAACATGGAAAATGAGCATCCTCAAGGATTTAACTGCTGCTGTTGAGAATGGCACTGATGAGCCTCAGAGGCGTTGGGAAAGACAATGATTGGAAGAAGCAGCATCACTCCTACTGTAGAGAATGAGCAATCTCATTAAAATCATGTTGTATAATATTCTTTCAGAATAGATTTTACTCTGCTTTTTCAGAAACTGTTAAAAGACACTTTTTGTATTTCTTACTGTCAGACATTACCCACACGTAGAAAATAAAACGTTTATACAAAGGTGGGGTTTATTCTTATTAAAAGAGCCTGTGATGATCTGTACTATAACATACTTATCCTGTCCAGCTATCAAAACATTCAGCCCAAATGACTTTGCAACATGTAGATATGGTTAAGAGAGATGTGCCATTCACAAGTGGCTGTTTGGGGGTGAGGTGAACAGTGGAGAAAAGCACAGCAAAGGAAGAAAAGCTGCTGCATCGGGCTCTGCCCACATGAAGGACTGAGGTGCAGACAGTGCTCAGACTGGAACAGATGCACCAAACATTTCATTTCTGACAGCCTGAGGTCTCCTGTGGTAGGCAGTTGTGTTTTGCATAAGCTCTGTTCTTTCAATCACCTGCCACAAGCTGTGTATTGGCCCCAGTAATGAGATTTAGCACCAGTGGAAGCATATAGGGCAAACACAGGAGTGGGAAAAGAAGCTTGAAAGACACCAATTAGGTTCTCTGTTTAGAAAGGTAAAATATCCAGAGCAGAAAAATCTGAACAGACATAAAAGAAGCAGTGACAGGTATCAAACTGTGATCTTACTCTCTTCACAAGTGAAAGCCTGCTCTGAAGTCTTTTGATTCCCTCTCCTACACTGGCAGCATGAAAAATATAGGACACTTCACACATCTGCTCAGCTGCACAACGTGAACGTGGCTCAGCAGAAGGCAGAGTTGAGGAACAACTGTCTGTTAGCAGGGCAACACCACAGATGGCTGACCCAAGCCAGCTGGTTCAGCCAGGGCACAGAGCTACTGAAGTCCTTTTGCCATCTTCAAAATATCAATAAGCTTTGGCCATGCCCTCATTATGTATTTTCTAGAGCATGGCAGCAGGGAAGGCAGTTACTGCATTGCCTGAGCAGAGGCTTTGTGCACAGAAAAAAATTAAAGAATCAGTAACAGCCAAAATGCACCTAAACCAACACAGCTGAAGAAAGATCTTTACATGTGATCTGAACTCCATCCTCTTCCATGGTTTATCCAGGGATGTATTTTCCAATCTCCTTTAAAAAGGGCAGTTTAGCTCCTAACCCAAGGGCATCTTTCCCTGCGACACCTTGTTAGAAGATGAAGCCTTCCTGTGAGGCACAGATAAACATCCAAATGATATGTTCCTGTGAGAAGTATATTGAGATAGATCTATAGATCTCTATATATAATGTGTTCCTAGAAAAGTAAAGGATACATATGCAGTGCAACATGAGCTTTATTTCCATCCTCCAACGCAGTGCTACTCAATTACCAGTTAAGATTTCAGAGAAGACATTTTATGTAAAACAGGGAGCTCTTTCCCTTTCTTGTTTACAAAAGTGATGCTGAAGTACAGAGGTTTTAAGCTATTCAACCTGATAGAGAACAAGTAAATGTTTAAATAAAACAAAAAAAAAAAAAANAAAAAAAATTATTCCAATTTTGACTCAAGGGAAGTGCTCTAGTTTAACAGGACACTGTACACATTGCTGAGGTCTCTGTTACCAAGACCAGAGAAAAATCACTGCCAACTCAGACAAGTTGGCCAACGAGGCTTACCTGAAACTCAGTACATGTAATGTAACAGGTCTCCAGTTAATTCTTCAGAAATGGGAAAATACCCAGGCTTGCTCTGACGAGTTTGCCTTGTGTGAAGCAGTAAATAATATAAAGCATTTAATAGCTAATGATTTTCACAGCTTTCTTCCAAAATGCTCATGAACTGCAATGGAGACAGGTAGTATAGCAGCCATTTCATCAATAATAAATATATTCTTTATTTTACAGAGACATTGTCTTCAAGTTTTTAATTTAAAAAATACATCACTAAGCCACCTCTCTTGCTGCTGGAGCACACAACCAGGATGTTGTTGCTATCTGACCTATCACATAGGCAAGCATAAGATTGTCTAGAGGGCATTCAGCTGGAACAGCAGCAGCCTTCAAGACATGAGGAATAGAAGACATTAACAGAGCCACAGATCCCTTGCTGACATCTTCCAGCAGCAAGCGTGGCTGATGGCTCACAGCCATTTTCATCTACACACATGCCAAGCCTGCCTTGGCAAAAATTCCAACTGGTAAGAATTCATCTTTAACATAAAGGACCTGCATTGTATTGCCTGCCTATATCCCGGATTTGGCTCTCCAACAGTAACATTCTGAACATCCACGAGATGCCAAGGGCTCGACTCCCGTGTGAGACAGTGGGACCAGACCGTGCTGGACAGACCTACAGGACCAGGCAATAAGGAATCTACTTTCTTCACTGCATAAACTCCATCACTACAGTTTGAAGCTGCATATGAAGACGACTCCTATTTTTGGAACCGCTATGCTCTACTTCAAGCATTCACAGTAAATAAATAGCTTCTGATGTGGCTAATTAGCATAGGAAGGTAATATAAAAATTTTTGGAGAGAGCTTTTAGTTCTTTAAAATCCTCTGGGAGACACCTCCAAGAATCGGCCATCAACTATAAAAAGGTACCTTCTCAAAGTTTAGAAAATAAGTAAATGTCAAACATTGATTCTCATTGTGAAGTTCTATCTTCACATCTGTAATCAGTATCAACCCAGTCTATCAAAATCCATCCTCATTTGGCTGGGAGTCATTTCTCCAAAGAAAGCAGCCAATCTGACCATCCTTTTTACCCTCAGTGCCAGTGCATTTGAAGTTCATTGCCAACAGAATGTATGACACTGGAAAAACTAGATTCCTACCACAAGTTATTTGAGAATGACAGTAGCATCCATCTCAGAGAAGCCTGTCAGCACTGGGCTGTGAAAAGCAGTCTGACAGGCAGTCAAGCCACTGGATGACCAAGTCAGAGTACAGCAGTACTTCTGTCACAAAGCCAAGTTCAGCACCCCAACGTGGAGCATGAGATTTCCTTGCAAAAGCAGAAGCACAACCCCAGTGATTAAGTTTCTGTGCAAGTCTTTCACCGCTCAAGTGGCACTGGTCACTATGCAGAAGCATTCAAATTTACGGAGGGTGTTCCTTTTACAATACAAAAGTTTTGGCAATCTAAAATCAATTATTCAAGCCTGCCCGGAAAACTGTAATAGGTATTTAAATACTGCAAAGCAAAAAGGCAGTTTTTAAGGAGCTCGGAAGACCATAAGCAGTCCACTAAGAAAGCTGAGGGAAGTGAGGGCAGGAAAAAAAATTCACTGACTCCTTGTAAAACACTCAGTCCAAAAATAAAAACCCCAAAACAAGGAAGATGAATTAGTGTTTCAGCCATGGATGAGCTTCAATGGAAGCTTTGCTTCTGTCTCCATAGTCGTACAACAGTTCTTCACCTGCCTTAATGTCCCTGGAAGCTATGAGGATGAGATGAGGCACACCATCGATGTCGTGGAGCTTGGTCTGACAATTGCCACACTTGCTGTGATTAATGAGCCTTCCCAGACGATTCGTTTCTTTCGTAGCATCGACACTGAAAGAGCAAGAACAGAAGGCGGGGTTGCGCCTGGGACAGGGGCACGTCTGTGGGCAAAGCCCAAAGTGCAAATCAGATAAAGAATGAGGAATCCACACAAGACTTGAAAAACTAAGGAGAAACCGAACATTATCGTGTTACATTACAGAACAACCATGATTAAATAGACAGCCATAATATGGCAAGGCAGGGAAACAGAAACAACTACGGGAGATTTTTAAGTTAGCACAAAACCCAGAAACTGAAACGTTTGGACTTCTTGAGCTGCCTGTTCCCAGGAATAGCAGAGTCCAGATGTGAAACAAATTATAAAGGTTGGACTGAAGTGGGTGTCAGAGACTGAAGAAACAAGGACACCCAGTCAAAGTTGAAAGAAATGTTTCTCTTCCAGGGAGTTTGTCCATCCTACTTTTCAAATCACCTCCTTGCAACTCAGATAAAGGAGTTCATTTTACAAGAGGATAAATTTAGGCAGAAGACCACAGCAGAACTACAAACCTCATCCAAGCGGATGCAACTCTCCACATAGCTTGTGCTGTACTTCAGAGAACAGGGCTTTGAGTCACCTACCATTCCTCATAGCCCAGGAGGCTCTTGGACCATGGATCAGTGCTCCAAAAGATTTCATAATTCACAGTTCCCATTAAAAACAAAAAAATTGCCTGAAAACAAGAAAAGAATTAGCAGCATTCAAAGCCTCTATCAATGGAAACTTGAGCTTACCAGTAGGTTTTGCTGAGGTACTGGAAATAGTACATGTAGCAGCCTGTGGATGGGTCTTGAGCATACACAGCCTCTCTTTTCTTGGCATCAGTGATCTCGATGAGATCCCCGTGATACTCAACCACAAATTCTCCTCGATTAAAATGTTTAGTAGCAATTACTCCTCTTCCTTTTCCATCGATGTAATCAATCTGTTGAGTTGAAAAGAAAATACTTTCTCATTTCCCAGCTGATTTACATCATTGCAGACACACTGATTACTAGGAAATGATTTGTCATTAAAATAATGCTGCAAAAGGGAATTTGTGTGTATTGCAGACAAAGCTGTAGAAGCACAATGCATGGCACTGTGGAAGAAATGCAGGATGAGTTTGGGACACACCCTGAGTTACTGGGTAGTTGGACACAAAGTCTTCCAATCAAAGAACTTAGGAGTGCATTTCTGTAAAGACCTTAAAGCCCCCTCAATATTCATGATTCAGGCTGCGCGTACACATTCTTCAGAGACCGATGTTGCTCATTCAAAAGGAAAGACACAGTGCTCCAGTTTCCCTGCATTTTCATCAGAGAATTGCAGGGCTTTGAGACTGAGTTCTGCTACTCTGTGTTTAAACAGATTAACATCAAGATATATTATAATAAACAGTACATGGCTACTTAGGTTGACATTGCAGTTACCTTCATTCCTTCTTCTTTCCCACTTGTAATCAGCTCATCTATTTTCCTCCTTTCCTCAGTCTGCAGAATAAACAAGAACAAAACCACAATATTGTTTATAGCTTTTGTAGCTTATTCTAGAGCTGGAAGGAAATTACCAACCAGTGACATTCATTGTTCCAAACCATCTCATATTTCCAGCAAACTGAATGGCAGAAAGACAGATTTCTGCCCCCCAAAATATCTAAGCAGCTAGATGCTGTTCTAACTGGACCAGCATTTCCAAATTTTAAGCATGTTCTTAACAATACTTCAAGTGCACAACATTATTTGCATTTCGAATGGCAACCATTTACAGACAGTTACACACTTCCCCAAATCTTCAGCTAACAAGACACATAATAACTAATGACATTTTAACAAGAAGCATTACCTCCAATTCAGATTTGCTCTTCCTGGAACTTCTTCTAACTGGGTAATAATCTGTTACTTTTCGGTTTGGTGTTCTTCCTTGTGTTCTAAGGGGTAAGAAAAAGAGAACACACACACACATTTCAGACTATGTCTTAAGTTACACCTCTAGAGCAAAGGTTTGCGCAAGAAATCTTTATTTCAGCTTGGTAAGTTGAAAGGTGATCAATACGAATCAGTGGTTTTTATCAGTTCTCTTAGCTTCAAGTCACAGCTACATCCCCTTTCTTCCCCACACTATTTCCATTACTCCAGCACTAATTCTTGAACAATAAAAGTGAGATGTCGTTGGAAATCAACTGAAGGTCACATTACAAGTCTGGGGCCCCCCGCGTGCCTTGCCAGAAGGCACTCGAAAATTTAGGTCACGAAAACTGCTTGGCAAGGAATTCATTAATGTTAGGTCACATTACTCTGATACCATGAGAAAGGGTATCAGCTCAGCCAGGAAGCCTCCAACTGTTCTGTTTCTGACAAGACACATTCCCATTTGTCCACAGGAAAGTAGGTCTTAATGGCTCATTAATTTCTTTTTTCCATAGGTGACCAGCAAATATTTCACTTGTGAGAGAACACACTAACCTTGCTTTCAAGACAAACAAGTCCTCTGCAAAGTAGGTACTTGGATGCTATTTTAGGGTTTTTAAAGCGTGATATTCTTGAGAAAACAAAGAGCTGTTCTTTCACAATTCCACAAGTCACTTACTTTTTCCTTGGTCCTCGTTTTGCTTTAACCATCTTCTTCTGAGCTGGCTTTGCATTGGCCTCCTCAGCACAGTCTGCAGGTAGGGGAGTCTTTTGGGTTTCCACAGTTTCTTGGTTTTGATCAGAGGAGGGCACCGAAGGATTGCACCCACCTTCCTTATCCTTCTGGTCTTCTGGTTTCACAGCACCTTCAGCTATTTTGCCACCATTCTTTTTTCCTGGTGACAAGGAAATCAAGTAAGGCTCTGAACTTAGGGCCAACTATACCTGAGTGCTTTAAATTAATTCCAGTGGTTTATAATTCTGTCAAATGAGAGAAAAAAGACGGCAATGACCCTGCACTGCTGGGCTCAGCAGCTGCAGATGTTGGTACTAAGTGGCCAATGCCACCCAGACCAAACCCACGGGAGCTAAAGGGCTGGCACGAACAAGAAATCTACACTCCCCACAACCAACATTTTCTTGTATTTTTGCATCCTACCCCGATACAACCACATCCTCCTCCTCAGACAACCAACTCAGAGGTAGGTGAGCGTGGTTTAAAGCTGAATAACGTTTTTATGTAGAGTAAATCATCAGCTTTAGCAGTCCCATCTGCTGGAACAGATGTTTCAGTCTCACTGGAGAAAAGAAGAACAGCTGTAAGGCCTCAGCAGTGGGACAAGCTAAAGCCATCTTCACTTCCTTGTCAAAACTGGGGAGCCAAATTAGGAACTAAAGGCCCCAAGTTTCCAGAAAACCTGACACTCCCTGTGTCAAGTGGGACTTAAAATACCTGCTTGCTAGAAGTGTTTGCATCAAAGTGTTTTGACAAATTACCAAGGCTGTTAAATGCACCTTTAAACACAAGCCAGATGGGCCTTCTTCCCCTCCATAAACTTATGGAACATTCGCATTTCCAGCCAGTACAATGAAGCACCCGTGAAACCTGGCACTCAGCACCCACAATTTGGGCTCCTCCTCACTGCTTTAATTTCTTCATGAAAATTTTATAAATGGGGGTGGCGGGAGCACATTTAACAAGATAAGCAATCCAAAGCTCAATCTTACCAGCTCCTTTCCTGTAGGTTTCCTTTAGTGTTTTGCCCTGACATTTCACCTCGTGATACATGACAGAGTTTTCTTCTTGAAGCGGGGGGCGAGCACCAAGAGCTTTGTTGGGATTCAGGTAGCCGTAGATTTTGGATTGACCAATAAACACATTCTCCTAAAACAGACCCACACAAAGATCAGTTCAGCACAGAGATTCTGGGAACCTCAAGCTGGCATCCACAACAGTCTGCAGCGACCAGGGCCAACAGCTGACTGTGCTGATGCAGATTACACTGTTTTAAGCATCACCCTCACTGAGGCTGTGATTTCTAAATGAAAAAATAACAGTGCTGAGCACTCTGAGAACTTTACTAATGCAAACTCTCAGTCTGAGAGAGCTTTCACACAAAATGTGGCAGGATGGGGTAGTCACAGCCTCCACCCCTGTGCTTCACAGTGTGAACTTTGGTGCTAAAAAAAAACCCCAGCCTGAGCTCCTCGGGAGGAAGGCGGCCTCAGAGATCACAAGCCAAAAAAAATATGAATAACCCAGCAAAAATTGCCCAGGCCCAGTACAGAGCTCTCATAGCCAGAGAGGTATGAGCTACCCAGCTACTCTCAGGAGGTGTCAAATGTTGCTGCAGTAAATTATATGCTCAACTGAGCAGCACAGAAGACAGGAATCAGTTTTACAGCCTACCTTGAGTGACACCTCTCAGTGAAGCATGGGTGCTATCTTTTTATCCATTATATGATATAAAAATAAAGCGTAAAAGTTGTTCATGGCAAAAAAGCCCATTAAAGAGTCTACGCAAAGCCCAGTCAGGAAAATGGCAAAACCCTCTGGCATGGCCAGACACCACAGAGCCTGGGCTTTGTTCGCTGGCTCAGGCTCCAAGATGCCAACAGTGAGCAGTGTCAAATTTAGCAAAGATTAGTGGAGTCCTGTCACCTTTGCTTTTACAGTCTCCTGCCACCTGGCTATGTTTGCCTGTGCAGTGTCTGTTAGGCACACGGATTTCAACCGTGAAATCTCAGTGTCTGGACAAACAGATGCAGCTTGGCCAGAATAAGTTTTTCTTGGCTATAGTTTGACTCAACCAAAAGCAATTTTCGGACATTGCAAGCCAGTTAAAACAACAAAAATATGCATCCATTTTTTTAGAAAAGCAAGGAACAAAGGGTCCCAGTAGTTAAAAAAGATAGCTCAAATATAGCTGACTAAACAAATACCTCAGTATACCTAGTCACAGAGACACTGAAAAAGTAAACAAAGTACACAATAGAACAGATAGGATAATTTTAATAATTAACATAGTCATGAATAACAAAACTCCTACGTACATAATTCACACAAAATCAGACCAGTTAAAGGCTCAAACCTTAGTCCACAAATAAACTTTACTAAAGATTGAGACTGCAATAGAACAGCCTGAGAAAAAGTAAATCAGATGGACACTCTCTGACCTCCAGTATTCCTGAAAGGCCTATGAAAGGCAAAACTCGCTTATTAAAAAGCCAAGTCTTCAAAGCATGAAATACTATGAAAACACCCCGTTTTAACAATTGCAAGCAATGAACCCTGAGCTTCAAAGTCCTCAAGAGTTAGTGAGAAGTTTAAATATGGGCATTTTGGGAGAAAGCCCAAAGCAGTGAACTGCAGTCCACCTGCCAGCTGAGCCTTCAGGCTTTGAATACATCATGAACAGGAAACGAACAACTATTTTTCCAGCATAGCTTCCTCCCCTCATTCCCAGCTCCCTGCCTGCTGCGCTCTTGGCGCAACAGAGACGCCGCTGCCACGTCTTTGTCTGTGCCAGGCTTGAGACCCCGAAGAGCAGAGATTTTTCTCAGCACAGCAAAACACACGAAAGGCTGCTGAGGGGCTCCGGGATTTAATGCAATAGCCACAATTATTTCCATTGGGAGCTAAATGCAAAGAGACAAGCAGCCTCCGGCCAGCTGTCTTTGACAGAACTACAGAACGGGGAAGACGGCACGGAGAGAATGACGAGCCTGGGGCCTGTCTGTGGTAGGGCACAGGGAAACACGGAAAGAGTCCGACTGTACTTAAAGTTAACCGATTTCTGAATGATTTGAGGGGCCCCCGAAGCCCCGGGCCCCGCGGCTGGCCAGAGCAGCCCGCACGCCGGCTCGCCCGCACCGGGGGGAGCGG
>VWZT01004162.1:0-10932 GCA_013397055.1 Pachycephala philippinensis
GGCATCACAGAGGATCCTGTGCTGCTCCTCCCTAGCCATTACCATGTTCAAGGCTTGGAGCCAAGGCCTGGGCTGCCTCCCACTGCCAGGGACAGTGAGTGGCCCACCATGAACACAGGATGATATGGTGCAGACTTCAGCTAATCATACAAATCCCCTGTGATAACAGCTGGGCTTAGGGAAGCTTCACTGTGCTCCAGAATTATTTCAGCAAATCCTTCATGGCTGGTCCTACTGCTGAAGTCACTTTGAGGTTCTGCCTCTGAGGTGAGCAATGCCCGTGTCCCACATCCCAGTGTGAAAGATGCCACCAACACCATTGCTCTCCATAAGTGTTCTGAAGGAGTTTTGGGAAAAGCTGCAGATCTCTGTTCCTGGGTGTTAGGCAGAGACATTTCTGACCTGTACCACCACTGTACCTCCACGGAGCTCTCCCAAATGCACTGTAACAGAACTCAACACAGAGACTGGCTTTTTGGGCAGGTAAGGTGCCTGTTACATACAGAAAAGCAAAGGAGTGATGGACTTCAGTGCCATATGGGAAGAACATGCCAAAGCAAGGAACTGAATCTGTGTGCCTAAGGCTGCTGTTTCTAACACTGAACCATCTGTGTTACAGCTATTTTGTGTCAGCAGGACTCCCACAGCTAAAAGTTAAAGTCTCCTGACTTTAGAAGAGAAATGGCCTGGGTTGCAGACTGGCACAGCAGTGTACCCAATCCACTGAGGACACCTGGAAGCAGAGAAGATTTATCACACGTGGGGGGCTCTGGAGCCTGATCCCAGCATATTCTGACCATACCCTGACACCCTGGTGACTGGGAACCAGGCCACTGGCCAGTTTCCTACCTGAGTTCCCTTTCATGGCAATCCCAGAACACAGACAGGCGCAGGACATGGTGCACCCCACACTCCTGTGCTGGGTCAGGGCCCCCTCACCTGGGGACAAGCTGGAGGGTGCACCCCGAGGGCAGGGCCGATGCAGAGCACCTCGAGGGTGCACCCACCCTGCTCAGGCACAGTGGGAAGCCCAAACTGATGCAGGCAGCAAAGAAAGTTTTAGAATAGCAATGTGGCTATTTCAGCCTGCACTGAGACACATGCCAAAGCTAAGAGCTGTTACTGAAAGCAGATGGCTTACAGGAGACCTTGAAATGGGATTCTGCCCAAGGCAGTTCCAAAGTCACCCCTCACAAAAGCACACAATAGGATGCTTCAAAGCCTTTAAATAAGAATTTAAACAGGAGTACATTAAAAACCAGTGCATGGTTTCCATATCACCCCCAGACAGGCTAGTACAGCCCCCCTTGCCCAGCCAGCCACGGCTGCTTTCCCAGACAGCAGTTACACATGTGATGTATGTGGCCCCAGAATGGCTCCAGTGTGTGAACTCTTCACGGGTCTCTGGTTGACACCCAGTAGGTATATGTATATAGAAAGTGTTTAATCAACCTTATTCTTAATTCTCTGCTGGACTTTATTAAAAAATAAACTCTTTATGGGATGAAAGATACTGGAGGACAATGTATTCCTACGTCTCTATGCAAAGGGAAACAGGAGGCAATCCAGAAGGAAAGGACTGACTTCCAGTTGTGTCTCTATTGGAAATCTCACGACAGACTGTGCAGTGATGCTGCAAGCAAGATGTGAGAATTCCTCAAAGAAAATTTTGCATTAACTATTTCTAGTAATGTAAGTTTGATAAAGTTTCAGCAGAGCATCCTCAGGAGACCATAAACAGGGAAAGGCAGCTTGAGGGGGAATAAAAAACCAAAGGGATGGTAATTAGGGGACACAACAGAAATGTAAATGACTAAAACCTTGGAAAGAGAGGGGAAGGAGATGACCCAGTCCCTTAAAGCACCCTGTATTTCACAAGCACGAGGGAGGAGGGTGATCCCCAGGGAGAGACACACGGGCAAGGGTTTCCACTGAAATGGCAGGGAGGGAGATGAGAGCTCAGGGAGCAGAGAAGAACAAACCAGCCCCGAAGAAAAGGTGAGGGACAAAATCACCGCTCTCTAATGAGCTAAATACTGAGACGTGGGGGATGATGATGGTTAGATACACATACAATTTCATCTTCCTTCTGCTTTCCTTCTATAACCAATCCTAACAATTAAATGGAATGCTTAGCAACATCCCTTGGGAAAATACACTGGATGAAAACTCACCCTCAAGCCTCACATGGCATCAAAGCAATTGCTGAGCATGTTACTGGAGTGCCTTAAGTGCTCTCTTTCCTCATCCAGCACAAAGGAATGACCTTCCACGGAGTTAAGTATTTCTTACCTTCCCGGGGTTCAGCACCAACACAGACATGTCCCTGCTGACAGGGGGTGGGCACAACTTCGCTCACACTCAAGGCTGATTCCTTCACAGATCCAAAATCCCTGTCCCTGACTCAACATCCACACAGCCAGCCTTCCCAAACCTTCCAAATGCAACTCTCTCTGCCCTCCTGAACCTGCTCTCTCAGAGAAGGCAAGGTAAAACGATTCCTTTAATGCATATATATATATATATATACACATGTATATGAAAATAAAAATCTACCCTCAGACTGACAAAACTCAGGGTCTCCCTGCCACGAAGCACAGCCAGACTCCCCTCCAACACTTCCAGCAGCTGATTCTTCTTGTGCAAACAAAGGACAGATGAGAAATAGTTGCTATGATCTGCCCCATCTGCTAAAGAAATGAGAAAGATAAAATCTCCAAACCCCCAGGGTATGGAGCAGAGCCACAGAACCTGGATTTACCCCTGTTAGAGCGGAAGAGGAGTCGGTCTCTGCTGCTTGGAGCACTGAGACAGAGATAATCCAGCCCTGATAAAAGGGAAGAGGGATGTCTGGGAGAGTGAAGGAAGAGGCTGTGCCATTCCTCCTGGTGCCTGGCCTGCTCCAGACCAATCAAGGCAAAAGGCTGCCCAGGAGAAGAGCTCCCACAAACTCACTGTAGCCCAAGGGAATGGTCTGCCAGGGCAGGAAACAAGCATCTTTGTTTTATTTTCTCACTCATGTAGAGATATATTAATTCATCTATTTCTTAGGAAAAAGAAAGGAAATTGCTACAGTGCAACATGTCAAGAGAAACCAGAAGAGGCAGGCTCATCGAGGATGGGTATTAATTACTGCTTGCTATTTTTATCCTGTGTACAACTCCGGTCTCGTCTGTGACTTAAGAAGTTAAAATCCCAGGATTCAAAACCATGTATCTACTCAAATAGGAGAAATATCCTCTGCTGGGTACAAAGTCTGGATACAGAAAAATTCTAACATGCCCATCAAAATTACACTCAATTTTAATAACAAAAGAAAGAACAATCTAGACGTGGACAGAAATATTAGCTCAGGAGAATTACTCAGAGAGGCAAAATCACTATCCAGTTCCTGCAGGAAACCCTGGACAGATTGCTGTTAATTATGTAAAGAAAAAGTTGTTAGGCTGCTTTACATTCCTGAAGGGCCAAGAGTTTGGACAACTAAAAAATATACTGTGAGGCCCTTCACTGTTTTCTGTACAACACACGGTAGACGCCAAAAAAAAAACCCCAAACCATGACCACAAGCAACCAAAAGTCCATCCTGCAGCTCTGCAAGTATGTTCAGTGTCTGCCAAGGAGCTAATGAAAACAAGGCACTCTTACAGACTGTATCTGCTCGACATTCAAGTACCTGCTGGACATTTTGTACAGCTTATAAAGCCATAAAATATCACAGGGCATTTACAGATTTTCCCAGCTGACAACAATATGAAATAACTGAGCAGCCCCAGAACACACCGAGAACTCTGGTCAGGCACAAGGTAACGCTGAACAGACACTACCACACACACACACACACACACACACACACACACACACACACACANNNNAAAGCCATCCCTCAGCCCCACCATAACGCTGGAACAGCAGTGGGACCGCCCCGATCTACAGTGCAGGGCTTGGATAATGCCCAAGGGAAACAAGTTCCTCCTGCCCTCTCCAGGCACGGCAATTCGCCACCAAGCGAGCTGCTACCTCCTGCCATGCTGGGGGACACGTGGCATTGTACAGACACCCAAAACCCTCCCGTTTGGGGCTGTGGAAATGACAACAAGAACTTCACCTCTGGAGTCATGTGACAAGCCAGGAGGTCGGCCAGCTGCCATGCTTTATTCCACTTGTGGTAATAGTTAAGGGCTCCAGGTGAGCAGCAAGGTGGTGGCCTTGCTGGCTAGAACTGATACCTGCTGCCCATTAGTGGCCAATATTCTCTAGATGATGTCAAGTGTATATAACAAGAGGTACAGCAGGTATTCAGCTACAGAAAAAAATTGACATTTTACTGAGTAATCTGCACACGAGGACAGAAACACTGCCAGCACCAAAACCTGAAAGATCTAAACTTCTATCACCTAGGGAACTACACGGGAACCATGTATTATACACTGTTACTGAACTAGGAACCACTCCTGACACTGATGTAAACTAACAACAATCCCAACACTTGGTGGCTGATGGCCCTTCACCACATCAGCAGGTTACAGCACTCCACTCGCAGCTGACACTCTTAACGGAGACCACACCTGAAAACATTTTTCAATGATGCTGTACTACCTCAAGAGTTATTTTCTGTAAGAGTCTGACTAATAACTTAGGACAGCACCTGATGATGAGAGTGTCTCCCTGGTCTTTTTGAAGGCAGGCACAGAAACTTTGAGCTGGAGTTGTACAACTGCAATCAGCGCTGCTCAGCCCAAAGGCAGCATCGTACAGCTCCATGGCTCCTGGGTCAGCGCTGCCTCACACTGACCTGCTAACAGCAAAAAACAGGGAGTTGGGCACCTGCCAGGTACTTCTCACCAGTCTCACAGGTCTGGAGAGCTGGTGTATGCACACACAGAATCATTGAACGGCCTGGGTTCGGACGGACCTTCAAGCTCATCCGGTTCCACCCACTGCCATGGGCAGGGACACCTCCCACTGTCCCAGGTTGCTCCAAGCCCCGTCCAACCTGGCCTTGGACACTCCCAGGGATCCAGGAGCAGCCACAGCTTCTCTGGGCAACAAAACATGTTTTGAAATAATGTAACTTTTAATGTAATCTTGTTGCTTTTTATATAATGTATCACTAACCAAAAACTCTTTAAATGTTCAAAAATACATTTTGCTACAGCAGTATAAGACAACTCAGGAATTCATGATATACAATTTTAATAAAACCCATGCCACCTCAAGCACCCTATTTTCAGTGACATCAGCGCAGATCAAGAACTGTTAGTCGTGGCCAGCACAACAAGGGGAGGTGGGACTGGGGCTGCCCAGCTACCACACACGTCTCATTAAATCCACAGCACTGCCCAAGAGCCAGCAGATGCTCTCTGAGCACAGAAGGGAAAGGCAGAAACGAAGATTGAGCCCTACACAATGATTACTTTTACATTTACAGATTTTTTCTTCTCTTTGGTAGCCTGTCAGAAGAGAAGCTGAGATGTCAAAATGATGGGGTTAAAGTACAGCAATACCAGCCTGAAATCAATCAAAGCTCCTTAATCTCAGAACAGTCAGGCACCGGAGGGGATTGCTGAGGAAAGTCAGAATCACCATCACTGGAAATCTAAGAACACCTTAGAGAAACCGCTAGGAAACATGATGTATAGGTGATCCTTCAAGGTCACTTCTAGAAACATTGAAACCACAAGACTTTCTGCATAGGCACCTCTCTTATCACACAGCCACTGCACAATTTTAATGGACTGCAGCATCTAAGATTTGCTGTAAAAACAGAAAAAGCAACCACAGTCAGTGTACAGAGAGCAGCAGTCTCTGGGCTGCGGGAACAGTCACTCGACTTATTTTTAGAAAGTAGAATTGGTACAACTTCCTCCTCGGTCCACATCAGACTCCATCAGCTCTTCTGCCTGCTCACTACGCCTTCACTTAACTAACAAGTATAGAGCAGAAATTTCTCCTACCTTATGTGTGCCAGCTGGGCAGGAAAGGCAAACGTGGGGAGTGAGGAGCCCTGTGGCAGCGACCGCAGGGAGAAAGCACTGGTGGGAGATGCCCAACATGCTGCAGAGTCCCCCCAGTACATCCAGCCCGAGCTCGGGCAGCCACCCTCACCCTGAGCCGTCCCCTCTGCAGACCAGCCGGTTTCAGGGACATTCAAATGCACCGTGGGGACGTTTTGTGCCGCCGGGAGCCAGAGCTGAGCCTGGCTTCCTGCCCTGAAGTGCTGCTCGTCTGTGTCCCCGACGGTGTGTGCGGCCCAGCCCGGCCCCCTGGCCTGGCCTGGCCTCCCCGCAGCTGCGGGGACACGGGGAGGGCAGGCAGGCCCTGGCAGCGGCCCAGGGAGGCTCCCGCAGCCGGGAGGGAGCGAGGGGGAGCAGGGAACACAGGCTGCCCTCCCGCGCACTGCAGACACAGCTGGACGCGCATCCCACTGCTGAGCGCTCAGCGCCGGGGGAGGAGGCAGGGGCTGCTCCAAACGGGAAGGGAGGGAGGCCCAGGAGCAGGGACAGGGTGCAGCAGTGGCACAGGGGAGGGCAGAGTGGATGAAAGCTGGTCAGGCACTGAGGGCAGGTGTTCCAGCACTGCCTTGTCCAGGCGGGCAACAGGGAGGTGACTGCAAGCGGCAGCCGATGGGACCATGGCTCACTCAGTGGAGCACAGCTGGGCTTCACCCTGTGCAGCCCCTGCCAACACTGAACTCGAACATCATAAGCGTCCTCCAGCTCCCCCCAGGCACAAATCCCATTTTTCCGGGCAGGACCTTTTCCTGGAGTCAAACATCAGCAGCACCCTGGGGAATCAGAAGGGTGCACCTACTTCCCCCCCATCCCCAAGCAAACCACAGCAGATGTCACTCCAGCAATGGGCGAACGAAACTTGTTCCCTTGCCACAATACTCAGGAGAAAGGACCCGGCCCGGTGTCCAGTGAAACCTGGAAGGGCCAGGAGAGGGGAGGAATTGCACGAAACTCAATGGGCAAAGATCGAACGTCACAAATTTCCACTGGCATCTACTCCTACAGTTTCCGTTGCTGAAAACATACCCGAGCCACGGGGAGGTTTCTGGGCTGTTCCCACTGTGGCAGTCTGGAAAACGTACGAGCTAATTGGAGCTGGGTAATTCCAAGCACACCGGCTGGGAGGAGGCACCTCCAGCAAGAGTTTAGTTTCTGACTGGTGATAACACCATTCAATTTATAACACAAACAGAAAAACTTGTGAGCAACAAATGGAGAAGGGCAGAAGCGCAAGCTGGTCCCAGAGAAAAAACAGTTCTGCCCTGAACTCCCAAGACACCTCCCTTGTGCTGGCAATGGCCACATCGACTCTGCTCTGTTTCCTTATCTCCAGTGACCTGTTACCAACCAGACAGTGGAGCTGCAGGGGTGACTTCCCTCCTCTGATCAAGTCAGCTCTCAGGAAGCCAAGTGCTTTAGACTCCTCTACAGCAGCTCAGACATCATCCGTCCATCTGGCCTGTTGGACGAGGCTGCCACGCAAACAGCAGAGGCAGCAAAACGGACGTTCATCTTTTCCTTCAGTTCTCAGCCAAATTCTTGATTTTTTGTTCAGGATGAGTCTGCATAAAAGTGTGAGACTCAGCCCAGTAAGAGCAGAGGCACAGACACAATCTCTGCTTAAATCCCTGCTAGAGAGGCAGAAGCATTTGGTAGGTGCCTGAATGAACCCTGCAGACTGCAAACAGTATATCACAGTGTCTAAATCTGCTAGAGGTGGTGTGTGTCAGAAACCTCAGTAAAAGAGCTAAATATTACTCCGTTTTTTTAAGTGAATTGAATGAAGACAGAGATCTCTGGGAATTAAGTGTTTTCAGCACCATCCAGGCTGCAGTGATGTCCCTGTACTGATCTTTCCTGCTCACAACTGAAACCACCTCTGAAATGTTCTGCTAAGGGAGATTCCCATCCAGGACAGAGCACAACTTTGCAAAGAGGAGGAGCTGCTGATCTCCAGTGCTCAGGTGCCCCCAGCAGACACCATCCTGATACCACCAGTCCAGGTCACTGTATTTGTTCACTCCAAGCCCAGTCAGACCAGGTGATACACAGGGAAGTTCTCTTGTGCTTCCTGCTGCTCTCAGATTTGCACTATCAGCTTAAACACTGTGCAAATGTTTTATAGCAGCTTCCACTGGTAGATACTTAAGCTGGGTAAGAAAGGAGTTCTTTACAACTGTATTAAACCCAGAAAAAGTATTTCCTTTAGGATTAGGCTCTGTTATCCTGCAAATAAAGTGGGATGAAACGTTCATGTCCCAGCTTGGAGTGCAGGTGCTACACCAGGGCATAGTGCTGGGGTGAAGGAGGGGTCAGAGTTACAGTTCTGCTACACTCAGAGTTCAGTTGCGGAGATGATTTTTACCTTGGCATGTCTCTGAATTACAGATATGCAGGAGATTAACCACCTCACAAGAGAAGCTGTCTGCCAGAGTTGCTGCTCTGTCCTCACTACAACTTCCTGCACTTCTCAGGGACCCCTCCTCGTTAGGAAACTTTTCAAACATAAATAGATGCATAAACAACTCAAAATCTGTTTGTCTCATTGCAAAAACCGAGTTTCAGTTGCAGGCAAGGAAAAGGAGAAAAGACAGGGTGCTAGATGCAAACATTACAGCTCAAACATGAGCCCCAAACATGCCAAGGTTTAACTTAGCCCAGCTCACATTGCCAGAACACTACTCCAGATTTGCAAACAGGAGCTCACCGAGCACGCCGAGCCCTCTGTCACAAACGCACAGTTAAACACACAAATATGCAAACATGTGATCTTCATTCCTTGTCACATAACAGTGCTGAGACAGACCCAAAATGGGGTCATTTGGGCCCTCTTATTACAACTGCTCTGCAGAAGCCCCACTAACACAGGCCTACCCTGACTGACCACAGTGCTTTAGGTGAAGTATGAATGAAAGCAGAACCCAAGTGAGAGGCAGAGGTCAGCCAGCCTGACATGCCCATGTGAGAAGAACAGAGAAACTGATCTTGGTCAGCTCTGGGAGAGGAAAAAAGTTTTCAAATGCTTCAAACTGAGCTGCAGACATGTAGGAAGTGGAGTGATGTGGGGAGTAGGGTGTTCTCCATGTGCTCTAGAGATCAGAAAAAGAACAGGTTTAAAGTGCAAGACAAAGATTTAGATTAAACACCCTGAAAAGTCTCTCTAATGATGAGGAGGCCTAAGTGCTGGCATACATCAGCTACACAGGATGTGGAATTGCCAGCAGGAAGAGCCTTAAAAGAAGAACTATTACTCAGGAAGGGTTTAGAAATCTACGTGACCTTACCCAGCATTGGGATACAAGGAGGACATCTCTGGAGGTCCTCAATGTGTGAGGCGATGAAACAAAGTTTCAGAGATTCCTTTGAATTAGACATAGGGCAGGGACACAGATCCCAGAGCACTCAGGTCTAGACTGAAGCACAGCTACTTGATGAATAAGACCATCATTTAATACCCTAACAGCCTCTTTCACTTAAAGACACCATACTGTCCTGCAAAATTCATCAGGTTTCTACAGAAGTGCCTCAAGAAAAGCAGATTATCAAGATTCAGAATTGTGACTTGCTAAGATGTAAATAATCAAACCAGGAGCACCAAGGCTCAGCATATCTCCCTCAAATAAAACACACTCAAACTTTAATTAAATAAATACTTTAAATAGCTTAGAAATACCTGTGTTTCCCCTGTGCCCATTGCAAGGGACTCCCTGATCTCTATCTGCATTTTCATACCATCTACTGGGCAGATCCTGAACTACCCACTAGCACATGCAGGGCAGCATCCCACGGCAGCTTGTCCCAAGCTGAGGCCCCCACGAGCCAAGTTTTGTTCCCCATACTAACACCAAACCACAAGCCAGTGCCTGAGATGAAGCACAAGGAATGAAACCACCATCCCATACTCCAAATATTCCCAGCAAACACATATGGACAGCACAGCCTGGCCAGCAGAAGCTGAGAGTAAGAGGAGAGGAAGGTGAGAGGAGGAGGCCCAGCCCGCCGCTGTTGTCGCTCAGGCGTTGAACCGAAGTGGGAGAACATTTTCCCCCAATATTACTGGCTGCGAACTGCAGCGACCACATGGCTGTTCCCAGCCACTCAGTGCACGCTGTTTACTATAAACAACAACAGTAAACAGAAACTCAGCCAAAAAATCGAAGCCGGGGACCCCAGAGCTGGGTCTCCACATCCCGACTTTCCCCACGGAAATAATTAGTTTCTTGTTCAGCTGCTGAACCTAAACCATCCGAGGCCCAAGGGAGCCAAGCTGCTCAGTGCATCCCAAACTCAGGCCGCCTGCTCGGATTTGCCAGCTCTACCTTCAGTCATCCAGACTCCAAAGTGCTGCCACAGTTTTACACGGGAGCTTCAAAGAGCTTGCGGATTAAACCTGCGCGGCAGGAGCCAGCCGTCACCGGGGTTATTTTTAAACATCTCACTGTGCACGAAACGCTCAAATCTTGTCTCACTCCCAGCTCTACCCCAGCACTCGACTCGGGGCGGCTGCGAAGGAGGCGCAGCTTTTCCCCAGGCATGGTGCTTATGGGATTTCTCCGGCTGCTCCCCGAGGTCACCCCTGATACCTCCAGCAGCAGGATCCCGCGGGGGTCCTGCTCGGAGCACCGGGGCCCAGCTCCACGCACCGGGGTCACAGGAGGGTGTCACCGAGCCCCGAAGGGCACGTGGGGGAGAAAGGGCACAACCCCCCCCCGGGCACAGCCCGCAGCCGGGGGCCACCTCCTGCAAACCTCCGGCAGCTCGGTCCCGCTTCCCCTTTCCTGCCAGGAGCGTCCGGCTGATACCGAACGGCGCCGGGGAGGGGGGCGGCTCCGGCCACTCCAAGAACCGCTCCGAGGCCTCGGGGCGAGGCGGTACCGCGGCTGCCCGAGGCCCTGCCCGGGGACACCCCGCAGAACAA
>VWZT01004162.1:11431-28481 GCA_013397055.1 Pachycephala philippinensis
GGCTTGGCCCGGCTCCGCTCGGGCTCGGCCCGGCTCGGCTCGGCCCCGCTCGGCTCCGCTCGGCTTGGGCTCGGCTCGGCTCGGCTCGGCCCTCACAACCCCCGCCACCGTCGCTGCGCCCCGCGGGCCGCCCCCGGCCATGCCCGCTCGGGACCGTCCTCAGGCAGGGACAGACCCCCGTCCTCACCCCGCACTCTCGGCACGGGGCAGACCCTCAGGGTCCTGTGCTCTCAAGGGACCCTCCAGGCTCAGGGCAGACCCCCAGCCATGCTCTTCAGCCTGGGAACAGCCCTCCCCGTGCCGTCTCAGGACCCTTTGGGCACGGGGCAGACCCCCACTGTGCGCCCCAGCCTGGGGACAGACTCCTCTGTGCCATCCCAAGACCCTTGGCACAGGACAGACTTGCTCCCGCCTTGGGATAGACCCCCCCATGCCCACCCAGGACACATGGGCATGGGGCAGACCCCCACCATGATCTCCACTCTTGGGAGTGGATGCCCCAGTGCCCAGTCAGGACCCTCTGGGCACAGGGCAGAACCCCGCTGTGACCTGATGGACCCCCCGAAGTTAATGAGGTACAACAGTGGCATGAGGGATCATTTTAGCCTTAGGACTCCCTTAGAGTCACAAGGGTCTTACTCTGTCGGGGGGAAATTTGGGGACACTGAGTATCTCAGGAGCAAAGAGAGTATCTGGGGGTTGCCTGTCCCCAGCATTTTGCTGTGCTGCATGGAGTCCACCCCAATCCTGGCCAGCCCCAGTGGGCAGCCAGACAAGGACAGACATCACTCTGCACTACCCGGGGAACCATCTCCAGGTTCCATCTGGAGAGAACCCTGTGCAAGCTGACCCCATGGATGTCCTTGGAGTTGTCTCCTGACCAGAGATGGACCTCGCTGGGGACCTTCCCTGCCCTGTAGAACAACCAGAGTCTACATATGGTACCCCAAAATCATGCCCTGTCACCCCTTACCTTGGGAACTCCCAGGTAAGAAGTGATAGAACAAGAGGGAGCAGCCTCATGTTGTGCCAGGGGAGGTTTAGATTGGATATTGGGAAAAATTTTGCCATGGCAGGGGGTGTCCAGCCCTGGCACAGGCTGCCCAGGGCAGTGGTGGAGTCACCATTCCTGGAGGGATTTAAGACGTGTAGATGTGGCACCTGGGGACGTGGATTAGTGGTGGCCTTGGCAGTGCCAGCGTAACTGTTGGATTTGATCTTAGAGGGCTTTTCCGACCCAAGCAATTGGTGATTCTGTGTGACATGCACGTCTATCTGTAGCAGAGCCCACGCTCTGCTATCCCCAAACCCTGCACCCCCTGCCTGGTGCAGCCATCTCCCACCCTCTGCTCCCCCAAACCCTGCACTTTCTGCCTGGTGCACCCATCTCCCACCCTTGCCAGTCATGACACGGTGTTCCAGGCTCCCAAATAAGGATGCCATTTCCCCTTTGCTCTGTGCAGTACCCTCACTGCTGGGTTTGCTGTGCTGAAGACCCTGCTTCCACTGTAGGATCACAGCTGAAGGAAGCTGTTCATCTTAAATAGCAACCAGGTCACGCTACAGCTGGATACAGAGCGGGAGATCCTGTCCTTGCTCTGCTTGCTGGATTGCCCAGGAAAAAAAATCCCAACAAAATTCTTGTGTTTTGGAGATTCAGTTCACATCTTTTAAGCTACTCAAGTGAGTGGTCAGTGGATCTAAAGGACCTCTGGGGGTAGCAGTGACTTCTCATGACCCAGGTACTTCACTGGGACAGTGGAGACACCATAGAATCACAGAATGGTTTGGGTTGGAAGAGGCAAAGATCATCCAGCTCCACCTCTCTGCCATGGGCAGGGACACCTTCCACTGTCCCAGGGTGCTCCAAGCCCCGTCCAACCTGGCCTTGGACACTTCCAGGGATGGGGCAGCCACAGCTTCTCTGGGCACCCTGTGCCAAGGCCTCACCACGTTCATAGGGAATAGCTTTTTCCTAATATATTTTCCTATCAATTTTCCTACATACCTTTGGAGTGACACAGCCATGTGTGACAAGTCTTCTCAGGGAGCAAGCACCTGAACAATTTCCAAAGTACTTGTAGTGACATGGCTAATGTAGGAGTCTCCCCCTGAATGATTTCTTGTTCTGGGGGATTACATGGAAACTTGAGTGGTTTAGGTCAAAACTGAGGCAGGAGATCAGAAGGAAACACCCCTGGTGCAGACAGGGCTTGGTGGAATGTGGAAAGGTTGTTCTGGAAAGCCCTGCAGTATGTGTGGCTCCCTGCAGTAAATGGCTTTGTTGTCTGTGACAGAGAGAAGGCCAAGCCATGATTCATCTGCTCGCTGCCCGCTGCCAAATCTGATGCCAGCCAGGGAGGCACGGGGTGGGCAAGGGCCCCAGGGTGGGACCTTCCCACCACTACCCAGCCTTTCAGGAAGGGCTGGAACCACCTCAGCCCATTCCTGTGTTCCTCCCTTTTCCTCTGGGGAAGTGAATGGCATCACTGTGATGGGCTGAAGGCTTTAGTGTTCCCAAGGGACCGAAACTGATGGCTGGGCTGAAGCCAAGGGGCACCCCGTAGGTGCTCACACTGTCCTAGCTCAGATGCTGGGCTTAGTTCAGCAGGAGCAAGGCTGAAATCCTGCCCAAGGCCAAAGGAGCTTCTGCCTGACCAGCAGCTAACTTCTGGGGTCCAGCAATTAGTCCACAGCTCTTTGACCCCCTTCTCAAAGGGAGAAAAAAGGGATCAGTACTCTCAGAGCAAAATAAACCTGTATTTGCCTGTCTCTCACCACAAAAGAAAAAAAAAATTATAAATAAAGACATTTACTTCACCAAACAGGGTGGGATTTCTAATAGTGGGAGAGAAAACTCTTTGAAACTGTTAGAGAGCTGCTGTTTGGAGGTTTCTCGTGTCTTCTTCTGAATGGTGGCACTGGCCACTACTGAGGGCCAGCACTGGCCTGGAAAGGCTCTTATTCTGAAATACACTGAGGGATGGACAGTTTGAAATGCTGGTGAGGGCTTCTGTTTTAAGATATGCAGTATTTGGTTGAGGTAGGATATGGAAATGTGTTTGCTTCAACCTTGCACCTGAGCACCTTCTCTATAAATTCACGAGCATTACTAATGCTTCTCATGGGTGTCATCAACTCTGGTATTCCCTCACATCCACAGTAGTCAGGATTTCATGAATGGAATAAATGCACAAGAGCTCAGAGATGCAAGATGGAGACAGGAGCGAAATTTCTCCATTGGCTTTAATTTGGAATGAGCAGGAGCCAAGTTCAGTGGGATTTACATATGACATCCATATGAGCACCACAGGAATTCAGTTTGATTAATGCTACAGTGGGAACGAGCTGCAGAAATGGTTTGCCATTTATTCTGAAGTGTTGCCAGAAAAGCTCAGCACATTTGCAGCCTGGTTTGGGCCAGCTCCCAGAGACGGACGGCTGGGAGGGAACCCCCTCGGAGGGGCACGGGTACCCTGATGCATGGGGTGTTGGACACACTGCAGGAGGAGAAGGTGGAGCGGGATATAAGGAAACGTGACTGGGAGGAAAACCTCCTGCTGTCTTCCCTTCTCCCCTCCCTCTTCCTCCCTCATTAGTGCCTCGCAGCGATCCGGCACCAAATGCCCTCCCAGGCCAGTTCCCACTATTTGCAGTGTTCCCATTAATGAATATTTTCTGCCACAAAATGATCCTCATTCTGGCATGGATGAAAACACAGAGCATGTTCTGCTTGAAAGAAAAAGCCTAATGTCCCCTGGTCCATGACCTTTTTATCCTGAATCTGATACGTAATAAAGGTGAATAAGAGGGCACAGGGATGGATGTAGAGGAGGAAGATCTAAAGGAACTGTGCACCCAGTATTCCTGCTTCTCTCGGAGGTATGTTCTTTGACCTGATACCTTTCTTGGGGAGGCGAGGTGGGAAGCTCCTCCCCATGCCTCGAAAAGGCAGAGGAAAAGGTTATTTACAGAGATTAAAGCCCCAACAATCAGCAGACCACTTTGCAGGGCCTGCCATAAGTTTCCTTTCCCAAAGCAATCTCATATTGAGACCAGCTGTTGAATTTACCAGGGTCTGTCTGCCCCAAAGAGTCCATTTTTGTTCTGAAGACTTCATGGCCTGGAAAATCACCTTTGTGAACACCAGGATGCTCTCTTGGCAGTGGGAAATCTCCTGGTCTCATGTGCCAGATATTTACAGGCAGCTCTGCCTTTCCCTGTCCGATTGCACAGTGACCCTCTGACAAAGGCTGCCCATTGCAAACCCCTGTGAGCCCCCAACATCCTTGTGAGGCAAAAGAACACATTTTCTCATCATAACCCATCTCTTTCTCTTGTTTCTCATGGCTCTTCACAACTATTTCTCTTTTCCCCATCCCAGGTGGATGCCAAGCCTGGGTCCAAAGTGCCAGGGTGCCACTGTGCCACATCCAGGGCTCGCCCCCCTGTCCTGGTTAAATACACCC
This sequence comes from Pachycephala philippinensis, assembly GCA_013397055.1. NCBI lineage: Eukaryota > Metazoa > Chordata > Aves > Passeriformes > Pachycephala > Pachycephala philippinensis. The sequence goes on from VWZT01004162.1 coordinate 15,901, forward strand.
GTTCCTGTCAGTATATACACCCAAATTTAAGCTAAACCCCCTCTGTTACAGAGTCACTCCTTGCAGTTCAGGTCTGCTTTGTTCACCCTGAATTTCTTCTCAGAGTTGCTGCTTTCTTGATCCTACCCTGCCTTTGCTGCGTAGCACCTCACCAAGCTTGGGTACATATTTATAATCCTTCTGTTATTCTAATATGAAATTATAATCTAATTATTATTTAATATCAATATACAACTCATAATTATCTGATTTCAGGCTGTCACAATAGCTCAGTCCTAACTCAGCAGTTGTCTGGTATTTCCAAATCCTGCTATACGCCTCTGTCAACACTTTAAGGATAATTGTGTTTGGGTTATCCAGGTGTAGGTGTAAAATACCAGTTTATTTTGAGATATGTTGTTTAAATTTCTTGGCTAATAACAGTCTTGCAAGTCCTCCATCAGGTTTATGAAAAAAGATCTGGTTTCTCTGCAAAAGCAGAATTTAGGGAGTTATTGAACACTTGATTTGTTGCTGCTGTTAATAAATTTCCTGTGTCTATTAATAGACTCATATGGGTTTGAATTCCCTTTGTTCCCAGCGCCTTCTAAACATTTCCTACTGCTGCTCTTTGATCCTGCCAGCCACGAATCTTTCCCCTAACAGCTCATTTCTTCTGTTCGTACCCTTCACAAATTACTGCACGTCTTAATCCGAGCCGACCTCTCATCCTCCCGTAGGGATTCACGGCTCCAGAGTCCTCTTTGATCCACATATCAGAAGGAGACGCCGTTCCCCGGGACATGACAGGCTGCTGTGATGGGTCATTAGCGCCGTGGCTGCTGGTGGGCTCCCAGCCAGCAGCTCTGGGGTGCAGGGAAGTGTCGCTGCTGCTGCCAAGGAGGTAAAGCTGACTGAGTCCACGCTACCACGAATTTATCCAAAGTAAGAGAGTTTTAATGGGAGATTGAACAACTTTTATATGTTAATAGGCGAAAGTGTGTTGAATGGCATAAAATGATTGGTCACTCGGACACCCACCCCTTGGGGTGATTGCTCCAGTTCTGAGACATCCGTTTCTGGATGTTTTTCTGGTTGAAGCCACAACAGTCCTTGAGAAGTAGGTACAGGTGCAGAGATTTACAAAACTATAACATTGTTTTAAAACTCTTCACATGAGAAAGAGAATCTTCACAAAGTACTGTGAGGGCTAAAGAAATTCCCAACCTGAGGCCTTTTTTCATACCCATAGGGAAGGGCTGGGGGCAGAGGGGATGGAGCAGCGGGTACACGGGAGAGCTAGGCACTCACTGTCTGGTGTCCGTGCCTTGTTCGTGCCAAGAGAGTGGAGGGAACCTTCCCAAGGCACGTGGGAGGGTGTAAATCACATCCCTAAGTCCTGTCCCCTGACACCCAGCAGGTCTGAGCTGGGCAAAAATTTTCATCAGTTTTTGACCTTTCCACTCCCACCCAAACTTTGAAACCAACTGTTTGAGGTATTTAATTTAATTTAATTTAATTTAATTTAGAAGTTCCCATGTCCAGTCCTCCTCTTGAGCTTTCTCCCTTCTTTCCTTTTTGCCATTTTCCCCAACACAGCACCTGCTCAGCTTCTCGAATTACTGTAAAAAATTTCAAGCAAGAGATTTTTCAGAATCATAATAAACTATTGGACAGAGGAAACAGCTTAAGGTATTGATTCAATTTGAGTCATCTTTTCTCAAACCTCCCATTGAATTTCTGGCATTGCTCAGATTCAGGGTCATCTTGGACTCACCGATCAATATAAAATGTTATTATTTATATGTCTTGCTATTTGTTTGCCCTTACTGCTCTTTGACACATACATATCAATTTGGGATTATCAATTTACTATTTTTCCCCCTCCTTTTCCAGTGAAATAGGATGGATTGCAGCTGTTGCTCTCTTTACAATGATGTGACCATTTTGAATACCTGAAAAAAAAGTTTCACCAGGAAGTCTCCATCTCCACTCAATTTTTCTGACTTAATTTTGCTCCCTAAATATACAGCCAATAGCTCACTGCTGGCTGGGCTCACCCTCCAGCAAGTGTGGCACCTTTCTAGTCCCGTCAGAACTAAATATCCCTTTAGAATGCAAAATAATATTAATTGTTTTAGCTAATTGAAGGAATACATAATCAACAAACCAGAATGTAGAGTCCACATGTGACTGAAGGTTGTATGGGTCTTCCTGGGAAGATTTTCTTTGTGACAGGACACAGAGAATGGCTTCCCACTGCCAGAGGGCAGGGATAGATGGGATATTGGGAAGCAATTGTTCCCTGGGAGGGTGGGGAGGGGCTGGGATGGAATTCCCAGAGCAGCTGTGGCTGCCCCTGGATCCCTGGCAGTGCCCAAGCCCAGGCTGGACAGGGCTGGGAGCAGCCTGGGACAGTGGGAGGTGTCCCTGCCATGGCAGGGGGTGGAACGAGATCGTGTTTAAGGTCTCTTCTAACCCAAACCCATCTGTGGTTCTGTGATTCTATGAAATACTGCTCCAGCTCAGCTGGTTTTCCTTGGAAAATCTGTCATGCTGCACTAAGGAGGGTGCAAGCCCAATGACATCCTATATTTTCAGGTTGACACTCTGGGAAGTCTAGACCCAGGATACACAAAGGCATCAGCTGGGAAGCTGTTTGAGTTGGGAACCATGAGATTTAGCAAGCCTTGAAAACATAGCAAATCCCAAGGGACTGGGGATTTACACAATTGTCATGATGGTTTGAGAAAAGAAGCCATGAACCCAGATCAGGTGGGAGGAGGGATAATTGAGTTCCTGCAGCTACAGGCTGGCACAGTTAGTGGCTTTTGGTATGGAAAGTAGCTCTGGCTGGACAGACTTGTGAGTTTTGCTGTGAGAGATTGGGGCTGGTGAAAACATCCACACTGGTCCAGGCCATGTCCGAGCAGATCTGAGTAGCAACTTGGCAGCACCATGGATTGGGGAGGCTGGATACAAATCCCCAAGGAACCAGCACCAGCAAGGAAATCATTAGTGCTGTAAACTGGGCATGTTAAATGTCAGCTGTGCCTGGCTTTGTGACAGAGCCTCTGACCAATGCCAACGCCGTGAGATGAAGGAGAGGTGCTGCTCCTACTGGGACTGGAAATTACAAAGACAGAGCTGTGAAGTAATTTTAGTAGAGATTATGACAATCATAAAATCTACAGTAAGATTTGCAGGTGACAAAAATCCCGAGCAGGGCAGGTTAGGGCTGCCAAACCCTCAGGACCCTTAAATAGCCCCAGTCCAGATGCTGTATTTGAGAGCCATCCACCAATCCACCCCTGAAAGCCTGGAAAATGCATACCCCAGGATGAGAGACTCCGTCTCACAAAGCATCATTCAGGGCATCTTCAGAGTCGTTCTGTGTCTCTGCCTGACACTGGGTTTATAAAAAGGGGAATAGCAAGGAGTCAGGAGTGACCTAGATCCTTCACACGGCATCGGAAAAGCTATTCCAGGAACAACACAGCAGCTCGGCTGTCAGCCTCTGACAGGGCCTGTAGAAGCACAAAGAGGGCTGCAAAAAAAGCTGCAGGAGTCTTCTGGGGGCTAGAAAACCTCCTTGACTCGAGGTCAAGGAGCTCTTCGTGCTTGGCACAGGAAGCTGAAGGAGCTGTGCCATGGCGTGTGCCCCGCTCGTGTGGAAGCAGCTGGAAGGGGCAATGAGATGGAGGGGCTGGGAATGCAAACGGGGGTGATGCAGAGAGGGGAGAGATGTCGGTGCCAGGGGTGGCCTGACCGGGGCCAGGGAAGCTGAGCAGCTCACTCTGGGGCTCTACCCCTTCACACTGATCCTGGCTGGAGAGAGGAATTCCTGCCCCAGAGCAGGGATTGCATTTAAATAGCACATACTGAGCTTCTGTTTGTATCTGCAGAAATGCTTGTCCCGCCTTTCTGGGTTTTCCTTTCTCCAAACTATTGCAGGTCTGTCCCACCTGGAGGTGGAGTGTGGTGGACCATGCTTTCACCTCTGACAGAGAGTCTCCACGGGCCCTGAATTTTCTATTATGTCTTTTAATGGAGCATGAACCCTGGGAGGAACCTGCCCCTCAGGCTGACAGACACCTGAGGGGTTTCCATCTCACTTTTCCATGTGGTTTACCACGTTCATCTGGGGGGGATCATGGTGGATCCCACCCCTTCCAGTGGCCCTGCTGATCCCTTTCTTCTGGCAGCTGAGTTTTACAAGATTGAAATATTCAGCTTCACTACAGTCTTTGGGCTCAGCAGAGTGTTTGGGTGAGACTTGTGACACATAAAAGTTGCAGTAAGTGGTCTCTAACAGTTGCTTTTGGCTTTAATTTTTGCAGTCCTTTGGTGGGTTTTTTGCAGAAATAGCCACACAGCCCATTCACGTCTTCCAGATTAAATAGAATTATTTCCTGTTTGCGTGTGATGAGCCTGTCCCATGTCAAGAGACCTCAGCCATTTTCCTTTGCTCTGTGGGGGTTAAACCCTATACCTAGTGATGGTGGGAAAGCAGGGCCAGCCCTTGGTCATTCCTATGGGGCTGGAGGGGCTTGAATTCCACTGCTCCTCTGCAGGGAAGTGCTCAAATTCCACTGCAGGCTCCTTGCTCCAGCAGCACCACCACGGTGCCACAGGGACTCTCCCACCCAGCTCACCCACTCCCTGGATCAACAGCTGGCAACCATTTCTACCTTGCTTTTGCCTTTTCCTCATCACCACTTGCAGCAGGGATGTGCCCACCCATCTCCCCCACTCCCTGGATCAACAGCTGGCAACCATTTCTACCTTGCTTTTGCCTTTTCCTCATCACCACTTGCAGCAGATCCTGTGGCTGCGTGCTCAGCTCGAAGCCAGTCGGAAAATAATTTTGGTGAATTAATTTGTGGGTTGTTCATTAGGATCATTAATGGGTGGCCGGGCTCTGCGGGACACGGCTCCCACACACATGGGCACTGGGAGCCACGGGCAGCTCCTGGGCTTGGAGCATTTTCCCGGGCATCCTGTGCTTTCCTGCAGAAGTGTCGCTGGGTTATTTATTGCCCATCAATACAGATAAGAGCACAGAGACTGTGTTGGAGAAAGGGGGAGGTTCCTGTGCAATCCTGCTGGGAAATGGCTGCGGGGCTATTTCAGGACATGAACTCCGAGATTGGGCTGCTCAGTATGGAAATGGAGCTGTTTGCTTTCAGAAGTACTTCTCCTACGTAACATCTTCGCTCTCCTCGGGACGCTGCCAGCATGCTGAGGAGACTTGCATGAGGAATTTTTTTAATTTCCAGGGCTTTTCCTCTGCCCAAACCATGAAGCAGGGGGTCCCACCCTGCCTACAGTGGGTTTTCTGAAGGGAGGTGGGGTTTTCCTATCCCCTACACTTTGGCCTGTGGCACTGCCAGGGCCACCACTAAAACGTGTCCCCAGGTGCCACATCCACACGTTTTTTGAGCACTTCCAGGGATGGTGACTCCACCAGTGCCCTGGGCAGCTTGTTCTAATGCCTAACCACCCCTTCACCCTTTTTCCTATAATCCAATTTAAACCTCCCCTAGCATAACTCGGAGGCAGTGTCCTCAGAAGGCTCAGAATGGGCCCTGATTATCTTTTAAGACCAACTCCCCTGTTCCGCTTAAATTAAAATTGCAGCATCCTGCTGCTTCCCTGAGCATAAAATGCAGCGGATGAATGCACAGCTGAGTGACATCATCTGATCTGATTCATATTTTTAGATCTATAGGATTCAAACACGATTCACTTCATAGCAGGCAGATTTACAGGTGAAGTGTCATGCACCCCACTACCAGTTTCAGGAGGGGTTAAGTGCTGTTCTATGACACAAAAGGTGTTTTGGGGCACATCTGAAGCTACCCCCTGGTTATTTAGGGGATCTCTGTGTGTTTGGGGTCTTGCACTGATCCACTCTGAGCCCCTGAGAGAGGCCGTGCCAGACTTTCTCTCTCCATGGGAACTTGCTTTGCTGAGACAGGAGGGACCCGGCGATGCTAATTTGCCTCTCCCAGAACATTAATTGAATTGCAGATATAAATTGATATTAGGGTAGTCTGGAAATAAGATATAAAAAGATTTCCTGGCATGGCGCTGCAGATTTTTCTCTATTAACATTTCGCGGAGAACAAAACATGCCTCACAAATACCTGCTATTAGTTTCAGTGTTTATTACAGTGTCACCAACTGTGCCAGAGACACGAGATCTGCAGGATGCTGAACGTGGAGCCTTGGAGCTTGTGGTGGCCTGTGGGAGGCAGGAGAACAGGCACTGCCAGTGCCTTGAGTTCCTGCTCCTGCTTTCCAAACATTAGGGAAATAAGCTGGATGAGCAGGAGGTGAGGGGTGCTCCTGATGTGAAGGAGGCAAAAATTCCCCTCATCCTCAGCAGGTCAGGGAAGGCCAGGTCCCTTTTTGACCCAAATCTTGTGGTGGAGGAGACACTGGAGTACTGTTCATGAGGTGGCTGGAAATCAAAAAATTGCTCTTTTGTTTAGAGGTCTGTCTCCTCCTTAGGGAGCAGCTCTTATTTTAGGGGCAAAACAGTGCTGGGCTGAGCTTGTGGCTGCTCGTGGCATGGTGGAGTGCATCCAGCAGTGATTTCCCACTGATAATCCAGAAGAATGTGATGTGTCCGTGTGGGAAGGGCAGAATGAGCTTCAGGAAGGGCTCAGAGATCAGACACTTTCCAAGAGACTGTCTGGGAGCAGCTGTGGCAGCTTAAGCACGGGAAGAGAAGCACTGTGAGCAGTGTGGAGCCGAAAACCTGGGGGGAATTTTAAGAAGGGACTAGCAACAAGCCCATAGAAAAAATCCTAGCCAGAACAATCTGCTGATGCATAAGTTCAGTCAGGATACGGATGGGACGTGGGAAAAATGGAAGAGCCAAAGTAAGGCAAAACATGGGGCAACTCCGGTGGGACTTGTGAGTCTGAAAGAGGGAATAAACACATGATGCTCATGAAAAAGAGAGAGAACAACAGATAGGAGATGAACGCCTCACAGGTGCCGTGGGCCTCCATCTGCTCCCACAGGTAGGACACATGCTGAGCAGCCTGGAAGCACAGCTGCTCACAGGGATGTTCCCCTGCCACAGTGCCTTCAGTTAAATGAGGGGGAAAAAAGCCTGGAGAAGCTTATCTTTTACATTTCCAATATGACAAAATTGGCGTGAAGAAAAGGCAGTTTTGGGGTCTTGCTTTCATCCTTTCCAGGGTACAGTGTTTTGGTAGCAAGGCACAGGATGGTGAAAGGGGGAGAAAACACTTAGAAAAGGGAACCAAAAATTCAAACATAGGGTAGGAAAAACTTATTTTTTGAAACTGATGGAATTAATGCTATCAGGATTTTAAAATGAAGTGCTGTTTTCCCTTCAGCTAAAACGATCTTCAAAGGCCAGAACTGACTCTCCTCCCAGTCCTGGAGAATGGAGTAAGGAGGACAAGCTGTGAAAAGCAGGCTGTGAGTACTGAAAGGGCTGCGAGGGAGCTGGGGGTGCACCAGAAACCAGCACTACTCATGCTGCTGCATTGGGAGTGGGGAAGGTTTACATTTCACAGCTCCTCTGAGCCAGGTTAAAAAGTAGAGGCTGAGGTAGCTCTAACTTGGGCTCATGGGGTGCCCAGGGCAGCAGAGAGATGCTTCTTCTGCAAAACCAGAGTGGTCTTTGCTTCTTGGACCTGGACTGGTAAGGACACCTGGAGGTGGGAGCATTTTTCCAGCCCAGGCAGAGAGAAGGACAATTCTGAAGCTCTGGTAAAAGCAGCAAAGCTCTTGTGACCATCAGAGCATCCCCACCTCCAGCTCATCCATCCGAGGATATTCTCACACCCAGCTGGGACCAACCCCAGCCAGTGGGCTAAAACCCAGCCCAGAGATGACTCAAACATGACTTGGAGGTTTAAAACTTACCCACAGCATGTTTATATCTCCTCTGCCTCTAAAGGCCTCACTGCTGTGCTGCAGAGCTGGTGGCACAGGTGCTTCACCCGGAGGGAGCAGGACTGAGGTGCAGGTGATGCTCAGGGGAATGCAGACTCTGGGTTTATTGCTACCTTGACTGGGCTGGGGCTGTTCCTTTGCTTTCGTTTGTTAGGTGATGGAAAGTGTCCCTCATCCCTCACTGCTCTGAATCACTGCAGGAGCCTCTCAGCACGTGGCTGCTGCTCCCCTTTGGTATTTGGAGCCAGCTGGGTTTGCAGTGAGCTCGTGGCAGTGGAGACACAGCTGCAGATTCCTCAAGTGCCTCTGAAACCTGGAGCTGCCCTCACCTGGCGTGTGCCTGGGCAGAGCCACGCACTGAGACACCTTCGTTGCCCTTCGTTGTGACACCTGCCCTGTCTTGTGACACCTGCCCTGTCTTGTGACACCTGCCCTGTGCTGGGCAAAGCTCCCCTGGCTCAGCACAATTCCCTGCACAGAATCCCTCACTCGAAGGGGAGGTTGGTGCTTTGGGCAGTGTTTCAGAACACAAATCTTCTCAATGTTGGGGAAAAAAAATCTGCTGGTTTTCTATATTCTTCAAGGTGCTCTCGAGCCTTTTTCTGTTCTGGTTGAACATCTTTAACTGTCTTCATTTTCCTTTAGCTTCATTTTAGCCACTTCAGCTCCTTGTTGCCTGCACTCCTTCCTTCCCCATCCATGCAGGGGTGACCCCTTGTGCTGCTGCTGCTGCTGCCAGCAAGGCTCTCCATGGCCCTGGGGACCACAAAGTTCGGGAGGTGGGAAGGTGAGGTGCTGCCATCAGCACATTTTATATCCCAAGGACCTGGTTCCTGACCCAAACATCTCCCAGCTACCTCCTCTCCTTCCTTCAAAAAAATACTCTTGATTGCACCCATCATCAGGTGCAGCAGCCTGGAAAAAGATCTGGGCTGTCCTGGAGGGGTGAGCGAAGCTGAGGCTGATTCTTGAAGAGCCTTGGACATGGCCGTATTAGGGAAAAGGAAAAGAAGATGAGTTGGAGAGCTTGGTCTGAGATGGAGTACAGATGCTTATTAAGGAATAGTTTGAATCTTTGCTGCTGGACAATTTTTAGTGCGCAAGAGGGGGAAACTGAGGCAGCAACTGAACCAGGCTCTCCATATGCCCTCCAGGAGCTGCATGGTCCTGTCATTTTCTTCCTGCTGTACCTTTTATTGCAGAAAGGCCTGTTGGGGACATGCAGAACAGACACTCCTGGGGCAAAGCCTTCAGTTCCTATTATTTGACTCAAGAATGACTGAATTGACTGTTTTGTCCCTACAACACCCACAGGTGTGGGGTGGATGGTGTTGCTTTTAACATGAGTGGTTCATTCATTAATGTCCCTCACCTGGAAGTCAGAGAAGGGGTCCAGGACTGGGTTGGGCTACTGCAGCTCTTCCCAGCCCTGAGCTCCCGGCCCCCAGTGTGGTCCTGTGTGCCTTCCAAGGGGATGGGCAGGCTGGCAGCAGGAGGAAGAAGAGGACACAGGTGCCCCAGGGAGCTTTGGCCATGTGGTCCCACCCCGTCCCCTCATGTTCCCCATGGGGCCTGCAGCACCTTGGTGCTGTGCACTCCCTGAGTGGAGGGATGAGGCTGTGTGAGCCCAAACCCAGCTCTTCCCACCCCAAGAGGCTCCAGCGGGGGATGGCAGCAGCAACCTGCTGGAGGGGGTAAAAGCTGCAGGTTGCTGAAGGAGAGAAATACAGCCCATAATAACACCAAACATCCAACTCCTGCCCCTTTATAGAGGCCATAAATCCTGCCAGGCCTTCTCCAGGTAACTCTTGCTTGGCATAAGGGGAGGGCTGCCCAGTCCTGTTCCCCTGGCAGCACATTCACGAGGTGAAATATCTCCAGATTGCGCAGCTGATCGTGGCACGGATTATCAGCAACTGCTGCTGGGAAGCGTGGCTCAGGCGAGAGGAGCGGATGGTCTTCCCTCTCCTCATTACAGGCATCTTTACAGCAGCTGAAGCCACCAGAAGCATGGGCAGGGATTCAGGCTGTTGGAGGTGGAAAGAGACACAGTTCCCAAGAGCTGACAAAAAAAAAAAAAAAAGCTAAAAAAAAAATCTTACAGTGTGTGTTGTTTCAAAGCCCAGCTGGAAGCAGAGGATGAGTATGCACCATGCCCGCATTGTCCTTCACTGCTCAGTGTGACCTTCCTGCTGTGGCTCTGGGGCACCTCAAATCTGCTAACCTGGCCCCAAGGCCTGAGGAGGGTTCACCTCCCAGAGCTGCTGAGGTGTTCAGGCTGAGCAGCACCATCTCTGGAGCAGAGGGACAGGGCTGGAGAAAGGCTGACATCCCTCCGAGGAGGGGGGCCCTGCTCTCCTCAGTGCACACAGGTCTCCTGCCCTGTGCCCTGGGACACTCTGCTCACTGAAAGCTGGGTTTGTGAACAAACTGGGGACAGGGAAGCTGAGTTGTGGTAGCTGGGAGGGCTTGAGCCAGAAGTTCCCAGCCCCGGTCCTGCCAGCCTCCTGTGGTGCTGTTGGAAGGCTCCTCTGAGTGAGAGCAGCAGGACCAGGGCTGGTTTGAACCCAGGAGAGGAAGCGAGCTGCCGGGCAGGGAGGTCAGGGATGAGCCCAGCAGTGCCAGACCTGCTGGCTCAGGCTCCACCTTCACCTGCAAGCACTGCCCAGAGGCACCTCTGCACCCTGCCAGAGCCTCTGCTCCCAAAGGAGCACACTACAGCCTCAGGTTAGTCGTGTGTGGAAGGTCTGCAGGACCTGGGCTGTAACTGGTACCATCCTGGGGAACATTTGTGAGCCATCAGAAGTTGAAGACACGGCTGTGTCCAATGCAGAGATCACTTACAGCCTTTTTTGTAGATGTTCATAGTTGTCTGAAACACCCAGCTGAGCTCCCCACATGCTGTCTGTGCCAGAGGATGAGCTGTTTTGGAAAAACCAAAGGAAAATGACCAGGATACTCCTGAGGATATGAGGAGACAGATATTATTTCCTCATTGTTTATGAACAACTTCTTGTGCCTTCAGAAAGTTCAGCTCTGCGGCTGTAAGAGCCCACAGGAGATGCTGAGTCCCCATCAAGGGTGTGCTGACAGGGCATTGGAGGGGTGGCCTTGAGCCTTGGGGCCAGCCAGGGCAGGCGTGACTATGGGCACTGAAAAAGCATCAGCAAAGAGATTTTCCAGCTCTCTGCAGTATTCTGTGAAAGCCCTGTCTTTCCCATGCTATCTCTTAAAAACAATGCTACAGTTTTGTGAACCTTTGCACCTGCAGGTTGGTTTTGCAGTATTGTTATGGTTCTAACTAGAAAAATATTTAGGAATGGATGTCTTAGAATTTGGCCAATCACCTCAAGGGGTGGATGGCCAAAGGACCAATTACCTTATGCCATTCAATACATTTCTTGCAAACCAAACATATAAGAGACTTTTCGATACTAGTAAAGCCTTCCATTCATCCCTGAGCTTAGACTCTGCATCTTTATTTATCCGTCCTTGGTGCAACAGCAACAGGTGACCAGTACCCAGGGGGTGTGGGAAGGTGTGGGAAGGTGTGGGCAGTGCCAGCAGCTCCTGGAGCCTCAGGAGATGCTGCACAGCAGAGCTGAGGTGGCCTGGCTGGAGATGTTCTTAAAAGGATAACTGGAATGGCAGCCTGGAGAACTGTGATTTCCTGATGGGCAAGGGAGGTTCCTCCCTACACTGATCTCCAGAAATATGAGAGTGGCCAAGAGTGGTGGGGCTCTCCAGCCCCTGCCAGGCCTGCTGAGACTCCTGGCAGTGGCCTGCAGGATGCTCTGCTGCCTCCCAGCTCCACCCTGCTGGCGCTGGGGGCTGGGGCTCCTCCGCTGCCCGGCACTTGCCAGGCCGGCAGATGGGCACCCACGGCTTCCAGGCTCGCTGAGTCCCCAGCAGCTTGCCACGCAGGTTGCTGCAGAGTGGGGATTGCCAACCCGCTCCACGGCGTGCCAGACGGATCACCGGGCTGGCAGGGATCCCCTGCTCCGTGCTGGAGCCTGGCAGGCTCTCAGATCCCCGGGCTGGCCTGCTCCCCGGGGCTCTTGGCCCGAGCTGTGGCAACCTGGGAGTGTGCTCAGCACCTGGAACCATCAGGACTGCCAGGTGCTGCCTGGCCAGGTGCCGTGCAGCAGGAAAGCTGTGAGCTCAGGGAACCCCAAAACGAAATCCCATCTCTGGCACTGCAGCACTTTGGGGTCTGCTGCTGCTGCTGCACCTGCCGGGGTGTCAGTGGTCAGGGACAGGGGTGTCCCCCCTTGCTGGCACCCCTCATCCACGGTCAGAGCCCTCCAGGCTGGGAGGCAGCTCAGGTCACAGAGAGAGCTGCTGGGAAGGATCTGGGTGTTATGGACATGTGTTAGGGAACTGCACGGTGCTGAGCAGGGATCCTGGTTCCTGCAGAGCTCATGGGGGATCCCCCTGGTGCCGTGCTGAGGGGTCACCCCTGTCTGTGCTCACCCTCTGCCCTTGGTGCCATGCTGAGGGGTCACCCCTGTGTGTGCTCACCCTCTGCCCCTGGTGCCATGCTGAGGGGTCATCCCTGTCTGTGCTCACCCTCTGCCCCTGGTGCCATGCTGAGGGGTCACCCCTGTCTGTGCTCACCCTTCTGCCCCGGGTGCATTCCTGGGGGTTCACCCCTGTCTGTG
>VWZT01004162.1:41552-53510 GCA_013397055.1 Pachycephala philippinensis
CTGGGGACACTGGGGGCACAGCTCTGGGGACACTGGGGGGCACAGCTCTGGGGACACTGGGGGCACTGGGGGCACTGGGGGCACAGCTCTGGGTCACGGTGGCTGCAGGGCAGCAGGGTGGGATGCCCGCACACGCTGCCCGCTGCATCCCTGCTGGAATGCACAGGGAGTTTCCCATCTCCCCCAGGTTCCCGGTGCACACACATCCTGCACATCCACATGCACTGGAGAAGGAGAGCAGCTGGTTTCACCACCGAAGGGGTGGATGGCACAGCCAGCAAGTGGAGGTGACCATCCCCCTGGGGAACAGGGGTAGAATCATGGAATCACAGAGCTGGTAGGGTTGGAAAAACCTCTAAGATCTTTGAGTACAACGGTTCCCCCAACATCACCCAGGCCACCACTAACCCATGTCCCCAAGTGCCACATCCATATGGCTTTTGAACGCTTCCAGGTGATTCCACCACATCCATGAGCAGCCTGCTCCGAGCCTGACCACCCTCTCAGTGAAGAAATTTCCCAAATATCCACCCTGAGCCTCCCCGGGCCCAGCCTGAGGCCGTTCCCTCTCCTCCTGTCCCTGTTCCCTGGGAGCAGAGCCCGACCCCCCCGGCTGCCCCCTCCTGTCAGGGAGTTGTGCAGAGCCACAAGGGCCCCCTGAGCCTCCTTTTCTCCAGGCTGAGCCCCTTTCCCAGCTCCCTCAGGATTCTCCAGCCCCTTCCCAGCTCCGTTCCCTTCCCTGGACACGCTCCAGCCCCTCCAGGTCCCTCTTGTCCTGAGGGGCCCAGAACTGACCCCAGGGCTGGAGGTACCCCAGAAGTGCCAGCACAGGGGGATGGTCACTGTCCTGGTCCTGCTGTCACGTCACTGCTGGTACAGGTCAGGTGCCATTGGCCTTCTTGGCCACCTGGGCACACCTGGGCACACCTGGGCTCGTGTTCACCCACTGCCAACCGGTCTTTTCCCACCGAGCAGCTTTCCAGCCACGCTGCCCCCAGTCCAGGGCGCTGCCTGGGGCTTGGGACCCAGGTTCAGGACCTGCCACATCTACCTGCTGAACATCACAGAGCTGGCCTCAGCCCATCAGGGCACGGAGATGGCGCAGGAACCTCTCCCATCCTCCCCCAGCAGTGCTCAGCACAGAATAAACTTCCATGGAATAAACAGAACCCTTATTTTGAGACTTTGCATGAAAAATTCTCAGACTCGAGCCCTGCCTGGCTCAAACACAGGTTCAGTTGGAAACGACAGAGGAAGCGAAGCCCACACCTGACCCTGGTCCCAATCCAAGAAGAGCTGAGGCAAGTCAGAAAGCAGGTCCCACCCCGGTAAGTGGCAGGTACCCTGTGTTTATGGTAATAACAATAATTTACCCTTCACTATCACCTTCCAGCTGAAGAGCATAAAGCCCTTTGCAGGCATTAATTATCATTAGCCTAATGACATGGTTGATGAAACGGAGGCTGTGAAAGCTGGAGTGATCCACCCAAGGTCCCCAGGCCCCCGCGGTGGCAGAGCCAGGAGCTCCAGGCAGGCAGGGGTGCAGGGCAGCCTCTGGGCTCGGGGTGGGCACTGGCAGCTTTGCCTTCTCTTGGGGCAGCCTGAGGTCAGCTGGATGGCTGTGTGTGTTCCACATTCCCAGCTCCTCCCGGGACGTCCCTGCGGGCTGGGATTGCTCCAGGGCGGTGCCGTGGGTGGCAGCAGGCGGTGCGGGCAGTGCAGGGAGCGCAGGGAGTGCAGCGTGGGCTGGCCGTGGGCTGGAGGAGTCCCACAGTGTTGGGGTCACCGTGCTGGGACCCTGCTGGCTGTGCCCAGGGCTGGCCACGATGACAGCACACACAGCTGAGGAGCTGGGGAGCTTTTCCTGCAGGCAGTGCAGGCGGTGCAGGCAGTGCAGGGAGTGCAGGGAGTGCAGGGTGGGCTGCTCCTAGGGCTGGAGGAGCCTCACAGCGTCGGGGTCACCGTGCTGGGACCCTGCTGGCTGTGCCCAGGGCTGGCCACGATGACAGCACACACAGCTGAGGAGCTGAGGAGCTTTCCCCGGGCTCTGCAGAGGTGTGGGCAGAGCTGCTGGAGCCGCCCTGGCTGCAGAGGCAGCAGGGCTGGGGCAGAGCATCCGCCCCGGGGTGCAGAGCCCAGCTGGGCACGGGGCTGGCAGCCAGGGCTGGGGCACAGGAGCCTGTTAACACCACGCAGAAATTTTCTTTGAAGGTGTGGGATGATTTATGGGTTATTACCGGCTGTGACAGGGTCAGCTGCCGGGCCTGGGTGATTTGGGGTTGGGGGGTCCGGGAGGATAATGGGGACAAATTGGGGCCCGAAGGAATGTGCGCTGGCGGCGCGGGAGGAGGCGGGGGGCAGGGGAGGTGCCGCCTTCTCCTCCATTCCCAGACACAACCTGCTCTCATTATCCGGAGCCACCACAGGCGCTAACGCACACAAATATATTCTAATTTATTAGAGCTGGCAAAGATCTCTTTGCAGAGAGCGAACGTTTTATTTTTGAGGCTCAGTGGTTCAAGTGTTTGAAAGGGCAGCATTCTCTGTGCCTCCAATGTGGGGCTAATGATAATCTAAATTAGTTATTGGAAATAATTACCAAGGCTTTATTGTGCCAAACATAGCAGAGCCCTGGAGAGCAGTCGCGCTCAGACACGGCCATGCAGCTAAAAGCTTTGATGCTTCATTAATATTCAAGGGGAGTCTTTGGCTGTTTTCCCTCCTCCCCTCGCGCTGCCGCAGCTCTCTGAATGAACCCAAGGCCTCCGGTGACACCAGCGAGGGGCCTGACGATTGAAATTAGCACTGGTACCATATCAAAGTTCACTGCACTCCTAATCTCCAGTGGAAAAGGTGGGTTTGGGAAGACGCTATCGCTCGGCGCGGCGGCGAGCGCTCGGTGCCGAGACAGCTTCTCCTGGCTCCAGGCGCCTGGTTCCAGGCTGAGATAATGCTGGAGAGGAGCATCTCCAAGGTTGTCCTACACAGCTGGGTTTTATGATATAATGGACCAAACCGGCTGCATAATTAATCAGCCTATATTTTTTTCCCCTAGTAAATCTTCCTGTGATGGGCAAACAGAAGCCCTGGAGCTGTGTTTGCCTGCCAGATCCGTGGTGGTGCATGTGTGTCTCTTTCTTTCACTTCTCCCCATCTCTCTTTTGGAATGAGTGCTGCGATTTGAAAGTGACTCCAGCCCTGCTCACGAGGACGGGGGGCTCTCAGGGCTGCTGTTATTTTTTGCCTGCGAAGCAGCTGCGCTCTCCCTTCCAAAAACCTTTGGGCTCTGAGCAGGACGGCAGGATGTATTTTTGGATGCGGGCTTGGCCTGGCAGGGCTCCAGGGAGAATTTCCTCTCCTTGCTCGGGATTCTGCACTAATCAACCATTCAGTTCCGGCGCCTGCGGGCAGGGCTCGGAGCAGAGGTACCGTCCATCTCGGAGATGATCTCCATGCTCAGCACATCTCCGCAGAGCCCTGCGGGCTCGACCTGCCACCGGCAGGAGCAGCGGCAGGATTCCTCCGCTTCAGCGAGGCTTGGGTGGAAAGAGCAAATCCTTCTGGCTGGCAAGACAGGGGACAGCTGCTGCGCCTGTTCTCCAGGCAAGCAGCACAGTAAGTGGGGACAATCCAGGAATTTCACCCCCCTCTTATAATCCAGATTGTGCCATGGCTAAAAACACCACAAACCCCATACATTTTTGAGCAAATCCTGCCACGCTCCAAGGCTTTTGTGCCACCCGGGGTGTGGGGTGGGGAGGGACCCTGTGCCTGTCCCAGAGCCTGCAGGGGCGGTGGGCACATGGGGATCACCCGTGCCACAGCAGGATGAGGGGTGGGGATGGACCCTGTGCCCATCCCAGAGCCTGCCGGGGCGGTGGGCACGCAGGGAGCTCCGGTGCCACTCCGGGTGCGGGGTGGGGATGGACCCTGTGCCCATCCCAGAGCCTGCAGGGGCGGTGGGCACACAGGGAGCTCCGGTGCCAGGGCAGGATGCGGGGTGTGGTGAGTCATTCCCGCTTCCATCCCACGCCGTCTCGGTGGGTGAGTTATGGGACTTCTCCTCTGCTGAGCAGGCACAAATCATCGGGGCCTGTCAGGAGTCAGGATGAAGTGGGCTGGCTGGAGAGTCCACACTAGTCCTTTAACAAGATTGATGCTTTGCCGCTTCCCAGGTCTGAGTTCAAGAATCTATATTTTATTCCTTCCCTCCTCTCCCTTCTCCCTGCCCCGTTCGCCGCGGCAGAAACACGCTCTTATAATTCCTGGTCAGGTTTGTGTGTGTGAGGTGGTAATGTGTCTCCCTGGGATGAAAAAAATTGTTTCTAGGAAAGATTTATGTGGAATGAATTATTTAACCTCACACTCCTGGCTACCCCCGTGCCTGCCTGGACCAGGGAACTTTGTCTAGGGAAGCCCAGGTCGGGATGTGTGACCAGTGGTGCTGGGGGATCAGAGGCCGAAGCCCACACGGGGTCTGAGAGCTGTGGGTGCCCCCTCTCCTCCCAGGTGCCCCTGCCCAGCTGTGGCCATCGCTGCCTACCCGACCTCCAAACTCCGAGAGCAGGGAGAAAACCAGATGTGAACAGCTGGTAAAACATCTGGAGTGGCCTTCTGCCACGGCAGGACATCACTGCCCCACCAGGACAGGACACGCTGGTGGAGCTCGACCAGCACGACCCCTCTCCTGGCTGAACCCCAAAGTCACGTCCACCCCAGCACTCAGAGCTTCCTTCCAGGACTTTGCCAAATCCTTGGGAGCGATGGGGCAGCCCAGGGAGGTGCTGTGCTGAGGGAATGGGCAGGCAGGGCTGGAGTGGGAGCACAGTGCTGGGTGTTACTGGAGGCTGGTGCCTGACAGGGTCAGGAGCACAAAGCCCAGCCCAGGGCTTTGCAGACCCGGGGCAAACCGAAAGGGAAAAAACATGTTTGTTAGATATTTTTCCCTTGCAAATTATGATTTCTGCAGGAAGTGCCTGTCTGCAGAGAATTTCCAGAAAGAGAAAAAACACACACACAGAATGGGTTTGTGCAAATTGAAAACAAAAAGCTGCCAGACGTTCCCTGCTCCTCGCTGCCCGCCCCCTCGAAGAAATATTGGCAGAAGATGGAGAAGGGAAGCCAGAAAACTTTTGAAGAAAAATATTAATGAAAACCAAACCCTTTCTGCTTCTTGTTTAATTTCCAAAGGGAAGATGAAGGGCTCCCTGCCCTGCCCTCTGGACTCACTGCTGACCCTGGAGCGAGGACAGGAGTGATGCTGGCCCAGCCCTGCTGCTGCTTGTTGAAGAGCCAGCCCAGAGCCCTGGACCCGGGCAGTTCTTGCTCCACAGACCCCTCTCCCTTGGGACTGGGGTCCTGGAGAAGCTTCTGATCCCCGAAAGCTTTTGGGAATGGATCCTGTCTGGGGAACTGGGTGATGTCTCAGGCCCCAGAGGAGCCCCACAGTGCTCTGCTTGAGTGAAAAACCCTGGAAATCCCCCAGAGGAGTCCCAGGTGCTGGCTGACCTGGGGACATGGTGACCAGCCTGGGGACAGAGCCACTGCCAGGGCATCCCATGGCTCCAACCCCGCTGCACAGCAGCAGCAGGAGAGCTGGGAAGGGTTTTGTTTCCAGCCACAATCGAGAGGGCAGGGAGGAGGTCAGACACGAACACAGCGGGAGGATTTGATGGGCACAATGGAGTTCACAATGTTTGCCTCCACAATGTGCTGAAGCACCCAGCACCTGCTTTCTGGGGGCTGTTCCTCTGCACCCCGGGGCTCTCACCACAACCCAGCACTGTGACGGAGGGGAGACCACCCTGGCTGCCAGCATCAGCTCCCAAAATCCCTGATTCTGGGGATGATGTCAGCTCCGGGACTGCCAGCTGGGCGTGAGGGGTGGGCACAGGAGGGAATGGCCGAGGAGCTGCTGGCACTGTGCCTGTGGTGTTATGGCAGGGTCCTGCACAGGTCACAGAGCACGGGGGTCCCACAGGGTGCGGGGTCGAGTTCCTGCAGTGCAGCGGGGTGCGGAGGATCCTGGCATCCCACCGTGGCACTGGTGGGGCAGACTGGGGGGCTGGAATGCTGTACCCTGGGTTCTGCTGGGTTTCTCTGGAGTCTCCTGGGAGGATGAGCCGTGTGGGAGTCCCTGCTTGGGGACAGCAGGACTGTGTGGGCAGCCGAGGGTCACTGGGCTGTGGTGGCTCTCCGGGAGACAGCAGGATGTGCAGGCAGAGCTGTGCAGCAGCTCTCTGGTGACAGCAGCGCTGCCACGAAATGGCATCTCCTCTCGAGGAAAGGGCAGGCAGCTGGAGCCCAGCCCCTCTCCGTTCACGGGGGTTTGAGCAGGGACACGGCGCTCCCCTGATCGCTGTGCCAGTCCATCCCTCTCACCTGGTTTTGCAGGATCCTCGTTCCTGCACGCACACCCTGCCAGCCCTGTGTCGTGGTGACAGAGAATCAGATCCTGGCAGGGGACCCCAGGGCTAAGAGGGCCTGAGGGAGGGCTCTGGAGTACTGGGAGGGGGCAAACTGCAGAGGCCGACTTTGCTGGTGAGGTTTGAACAATCAGGGTGAAGGAGGAGGTGTCCCTGGTCCTCTCTCTCACCCCCGGGCTGTGGGATGTGCACCCACACTCCTCTCTGAGAGGTCACCCTCTCATTGACCCCTTCTCTGTGCAGCCCCTTCCACCCCTGCAGAACAAAACCACCCTCCTCCTCAGCTCCAACCCTCCCTGCATCTCTCCAGCTCCTTGGGATAAAGGGTAACGAGACAGAAGACATGACCCTACTCCCTGTGGGTAGGGGAGAAGAAGCCAAGGAAGTGGTCAGGATGAGCTCTACTCCTGGTGCTGCTGGAGCTGGGCTGGGCAGAACCCATCTGCCTTCCTACAAATGAGACAGGACGAGAGGAAATGTCCCCAGGTCCTGCTGGGGGAGGTTTGGTTTAGATTGGATATTAGGAAATATTTTTTCATGGGAAGGGTTCTAAAGCAAAGCAAAGGCTGGCCAGGGTAACCCCTGGGAGGGTTTTTTGAACACTTCCAGGGAGTCCCCATCCCTGGAATATGTGGGTGTGGCACTTGGGGATGTGGTTTAGTGGTGAACACGGTGGTGGTTGGACTTGAGGAACTTAAAGGGCTTTTCCAACCTGAAGAATCTTGTGATTTGAGTTAATCAGGTGTCTCTTCCCCTCACTGCTCCTGGAATTCAGCTGCTCTGGCTCAGTTTATCCTGGGAGCCCACCCGAGGCACGAACACTGCCCTGGGATGGGTCCTGCCCCTGACCCCACACCCTGACCTCCCCAGGGCCAGAGGAAACATCAGAACACCTCTGTGAGTGCTGGTTTGTGGTGCCAGCCCCATGGCCTCAGCCCCCCGAGCCCCCCGAGCAGCACAAACAGCATTACAAGGAGGATTACACCCCACACCACACGCGCCGTGTGCAGTCCTGCCTGCGCCTGGTGCATCCACAACAATGCTCAAAGACTCCCACAAAAATGCCTCCAGCTTTCACTTAAAACTAATTTTAACCGGTGAACACCTGCCAAATTGATTTTACGTCTTTGACACCGGTAAATCACTTGAAATTTCAAGCCTCCACAAAATTTGCATTCTGCTATTTTCACATCTCTTGGAAATTCTCAACTTTGGCTGGTTTCACTGTGGAACTTCTTTACGAAGCAGCCCAGGGGCCAGGAGGCAAGAGGCAGAAAAATGGCAACACGAGCGACTGCAGGGACACTCTGAAAGGTTTGTGCTGCACTTTTTGGGTCTGGTGCCTGGGTCTCGTTGATCCTGAGTTTGAGACATTGCTTTGTCTATAAGTGAACAAATCCTGCATCTGATGGAACCTGGCTGGTGGATGGGGTTCCTCGTGGTTATCCCCCAGAATAAATGACTCTGTGGTGTGGGTGGGTGGCTCAGGAAGGCAGCTCTGCTGAGCCCTGCCTATGAAGAGCTTGGAGCCTGTGCTTCACGTGTTCTGTTTTGCTCCAGAGACAAATGAAATCAGGTGAAATCCACAAGTGAGTGTGATTGTCCTGAATGACAGAACCATCTTGTGATGGTGGCTTCTGTGGGGATTGAATTGGAGAATCCCAGAATGATTTGGGTTGGAAGGGACATTAAACACTATTGTGTTCCACCCCCTCCATGGCAGGGACACCTGCCACTGTCCCAGGCTGCTCCCAGCCCCGTCCAGCCTGGCCTTGGGCACTTCCAGGGATCCAGGGACAGCCACAGCTGCTCTGGGAATTCCATCCCAGCCCCTCCCCACCCTCCCAGGGAACAATTCCTTCCCAATATCCCATCCAGCCTTGCCCTCTGGCAGTGTGATGCCATTCCCTGTGTCCTGTCACTTATATGCCCTTGCAAAAACTCTCCTCCCATCTTTCTTATCCACCTCTTCAGGTCCAGAAGGTCACAACTGGGTCACTCCAAAGCCTTTTGGTTACAGGGGTGGGATATCGCTGGGATTTTGGTGTATCCCTGAATAGCTCAATGAACTGGGCCCAAAGAACAGCCACAAACCAGGTTTTATTCCTCCTGACTGTTGTGTTAAGTAGCTAATGGGGCTTGTGAGGAGAGCTGCTCTTGCTGCTGTTGTATAACAAGGACATAAGAAAAGGAAAATCAAAGCATCTTTAAGGTGTTCCTGGAAATAACAATGCTGCTGGAGGAGGATTTTATCTCTGAGCTTTTTAATGGAATGGATCTCTCATTCTCCAGCATCCTGGCTGTTGTGTGGCTGAACACGTCCTGCAGTTCCTTTCTTTTGTGAGTGGGATGCTCACGGCGAAGGGTCAGGGTGGTGCAGCCTTTGCCACGCTGTCACACGGGCTGGTTCCCCTCTCGCTCACAGCCATGCAGAAAAGGAAAAGCAGAGATGAGGCTGAGGGAAGCTGGAAAGCATCCCCAATTCTGATCCCAGAGCTGCCCCACCTCATCCTCCCGGTGCTGCAGGTGAAGTGGGGCTGTGTCAGAGAGCACGAGAAGAGACTCAGAAGTAGAGAAACAGCTGGACAGTGTGGTGGAGTGAAGTGGGAAATTTAGAACGATATTGGAAAGGAGAAAGGAGGAACCATAAAGAAACCAGAGAACTGCTCTGTAAAAAGATGTGAACAAGAATTGACACCCTGAGAAACCTACAGAGAAATCCAGGGGCAGAGGAGCAGGAAGGTAGAAGGACAGAAAATGGAGCAGAGACTGTGGTTTGGCATCCCAAAGCTCGGGGAGGAGAAACAGAGGGTCGGCCATAAAAGAGAGGATAGCAGCTGGTCCTAAAGGAAGGAAGAGATCCAGCAGAGTTGACCAGGAACCAGGGGTGGGGGTGGAAGGGGACGGGCAGAGCAGGCTGAGGGGACAGAGCAGGTGATGAGGGACAGAGCAGGCTGAGGGGACAGAGACAAGCACTGGGCAGGTTCCTGCTGTCCCACACCAAATGTGTCCAGGCCAGGGTGGGGAGATGAGCAGAGAGAAGAGACACTTGGGTGGCCTTCAGAGGAATTCTGTGGTTGTTTTTGGTGAAGGGCAAGGAGTGAGCACAGTGGAGGTGGGGAGATGATCTGAGTTTATGAGGAAGTCACTGGAAAGGATTAGTGCACAGAGGGTTGTCCTTAAATGTGTGATTTCCCTTGGGAATTTGGAAACGAGTCTTCTGGGGCTGAAGGTGGCACGACTGGCAGGTGGGTTTATGGCAAGGGGAGTCGGGGTGAGTCTGGGAGGATGGAGGGAACTGGCCAAGCCCTTGGTACTGCCATTGGTGAGGAGGCTCTTATGGAACAGGGGAGTCACAGTGGGGAAATGAAAGTGACCCTGGGTGGGTGAGCAGAGAGCTCCAAGAGTTCAGTGCACTGAGATTGTGAGGAAGCAGCTCACCTGTGCCTCAGAGTCCTGGGAGAATTGGTTTGTGAATCACAGAATGCTGGAATGGTTTTGGTTAGAAGCGACCTTAAATCCCCTCTTGTTCCACCCCCTCCATGGCAGGGACACCTCCCACTGCCCCCGGCTGCTCCCAGCCCCGTCCAGCCTGGCCTTGGGCACTGCCAGGGATGCAGGGGCAGCCACAGCTGCTCTGGGAATTCCATGCCAGCCCCTCCCCACCCTCCCAGGGAACAATTCCTTCCCAAGACCCCATCCAGCCCTGCCCTCTGGCACTGGGAAGCCGTTCCCTGTGTCCTGTCCCTCCATCCCTTGTCCCCAGTCCCTCTGCAGCTCTCCTGGAGCCCCTTTGGGCCCTGCAAGGGGCTCTGAGCTCTCCCTGGAGCCTTCTCTGTTCCAGGGGAGCACCCCCAGCTCTCCCAGCCTGGCTCCAGAGGGGCTCCAGCCCTGGAGCAGCTCCGGGGCCTCCTCTGGACTTAGAGAAGCAGGACAACCATGAGGCTGGAGGCAGTTCTTGTGAAGGAGCAGACCTGGAGCAAGAAGTCAGTCCAAGGCACTTCACCACCACCCTACGAATACAGGGTAAATACTCTGGTCTGCATAATATGTAAGTTTTTTGAGCTTATATTATACTGGACAACAGATAAAGCCAGCGAGATGTATGGAAAAATAAAATGCAGCATGGGTTCTCCAAAGGCAGCTTGTCAGGGACTGAGCAATCCGTGGGTTTTCTGCACTGCCTCGTGTCTGTCTGGATTTAAGCAACTATCGGATAAAGCACCCTTGGGAAATTATTAGCTAACCCAGAGAAGATGGGATCACAGAATTAAAGTGGATAAAGAACTTGCGAAGGGTGAGTCTGCAGTGGATAATATTAAAAGGAGGTTATCAGGAGGAAGGCAGATAAGCAGTGAGGTTGCCTGTGGATGGGTCTCAGGGCTGTCTCCGAGCGTTTCCTTTCTTGGCCTTGGCTGCACCCCGCCTGGAATCCGCATCCATCGGGAGGGCAACCATGTCAGCAGGAGCAGGGCGACCAAGAAAGGAAGAGCAGAGAGCAGCGAGGAACGGGAGAGCTCCCACCTTGCCAAAAACCGACGTCAGGCGGCCCTTCCAGCCAGCGAGGGGACGGCACCTCCTCGGCTGAGAGCGCAGATAAGACCAGGCAGAAACAGTTCAAGTATTTCTGTGCCGATGCCAGGAACATGAGCAATTAGATGGAAGAATTAGAGGGCCTCATCCAGGAGGAATGAGTAATCCTGGGAACTGTGGATATGGGGAACTTATCTTGCAGAGCATAGATGGGAGAACAAGTGTTACAGATATTCCTGATCGCAGTCAGATTGTTCTACCAGACAGAGGCAGGGGAGGTGCGCTCAGAGTTTGTCTTGCTGAAGGGCTAGAAAGGAGAATTTGGTGCTGATGACAGCCTGAGCCTGAACGGCCATGACCTGGTTTGGTTTCTGTGCAATGGGCTGGGGTGGACATGAACTGGGCTCTGCCCAAGGTCAGGGTGTTGGCCTGCAGGCTCTGAGGGCCGAGGCAAGGCAGAGAATGGTGGTGCCTGGCCAGGGGAGCTCCAAGAGTGAGCACGGACACGTGGCCAGTGCTGCCTGGAGCCACACCGCTGCGGGAGGGACGGGCTGCAGGGGAGGGCTGCAGGGGAGGGCTGCAGGGGAGGGCTGCAGGGAAGGGCTGCAGGGGAGGGCTGCAGGGGACGGCTGCAGGGGAGGGCTGCAGGGAAGGGCTGCAGGGGAGGGCTGCAGGTCCCACCACAGACCCGCCCCAGGCCAGGCACAGCTGGCAGGAAAGGGCGAGGCTGGGAGGGGAGGAAAGGTGGGACACAAGCAGGATGGATTGATGGAAGGCAAACCTAGAGCAGGAGATCTCTGGTTTCTGAGGGTGAGACTCAGGCAGGGGCTGCTGGGTGGCACCAGGAATGTTCAGTCCTGCTGCACCGTGAGATGGACAAGGCTGGAAGTGGCCACTGCCTGGTCAGTGCTGGGTGCACTGGCGCTGCTTGGCTGGTGAGAGTCACCTGCAGGTTCAGGGTTAGGATGGGACAGTCACTGAGGCTTTGCTTTCCTCCTCC
>VWZT01004162.1:53801-83628 GCA_013397055.1 Pachycephala philippinensis
AAAGTTAAAACCTAAGGCATCACTGGAGGTGAGCTTGAGGAGACAAGGGGAGGAAGGAAAGGGCTATCCTGGCCCTCATCTCTGTTCTCCACTTGCTTGCCAAGGTTGTGAACTGGAAAGGATGAGAGGAAATGGCCTAAAGTTGCACCAGGGGAGGTTTAGATTAGATATTAGAAAAAATTTCTTTGCTGTAAGGGTGTTCAGATATTGGAACAGGCTGCCCAAGGAAGTGATGGAATCAGCATCCCTGGAAGTATTCAAAAGCCCTATGGATGTGGCACTTGGGGAGGTGTGTTAGTGGTGAATGGGCTGGTGCTGGGTGAACAGCTGAACCCAACGATCTTCGAGGTTTTTTCCAACCTCACTGATGCCACGACTCCGTGGTTCCCTGACTCAGCAGCCCCCCGTTCCCGTGGGCAGTGTAACAAGGGCAGCACTGCTGCACCTCCGGGACTGCGCCGCTCTGTTGAGGTGCAGAAGCTGGCACGATTCCTGGCATGTTCGCTGGCACATCTCCTGGCCCATTTCCTGGGAGCTGTGCCCCAGCCCCTCTGCCCTGAGCCGGGCCAGCTCGGCAGCACCTGCGGCAGCCCCCAGAAGGGCTGGAGAGCAGAGCATGGCACAGGCTGCATGTCCAAAGCCATTAGTGCTTGGCTCCCTGCTCCCAGGCAAATGAGCCAGTTAACCTGATCAGCTGAACATGTGGGCACAGCCACGGGCAGCCAGCAGAGCGTTACCTGCCGTGTCCTACACGTGAGGCTCCTGCTAATCCAGCCCTCCCCTGGCAGCGTTGCAGGGCTGGAGCAGCCACCGTGCCAGCTGGGCAGGGATGTATGGATATAAAAATGGCCTTAGCAGGAAATTTCTTTAGCCTTTGCAGCACTTTGTGAAAGTTCTCTTTCCCATGTAAGAAATTTAAAATGGTGTTATAGTTTTGTAAATTTTTGCGCCTGCAGTTACTTCTCATGGACTGTTTTGGTTTTAACCAGAAAAACATCCAGAAACGGATGTCTCAGAACTGGAGCAATCACCCCAAGGGGTGGGTGTCCAAGGGACCAATTACTTTATGCCATTCAACGCGCTTCTGCCTATTAACATATAGAAGGTGTTCAATCTTCCACTAAACTTCCTTACTTCAGATCATCTCTTGGTAGCGGGGACTTTGTCATTTTTACCTGTTCGGGGAGCTACAGCGACAGGGATGCTCTCACCAGGCCCCATGCCTTGCCTTCCCCTCCCAGCCCCGTCTGGGGTTACTCCAGTCCCTTCTCCAGGGCTCCCGGGGGTGGCCAGGTTTGTGCTGTGCCTGCAGAAGCATTTCATCACTTGCTTCCTCCTCTGCACCTCCTCGTCCCACTGCTGCTGGGCAGCACCTCTGCATGTAGGTCAGCTGGAAGATTTTGGTTCACCTCCCGACTTCCACCACACCTTAGGTGTGTGGGCAATTACCCAGTAACTCTGCACACACCCTGTCAACTCTAATTACCTGGCGGAGGCAGCGCCAGAGCAGAGCAGAGCAGCAAACTGTGTCATCCACCCTGCAGCTGCTCTTTGCCGAGCCGTGGGTGACGCAGTGGGTGCTGCTGCCTCAGCCTGCTGCACCTGCTGGGGAGCACAGCACCATCCCTCAGCCCTGCAGGATCCCCACACGCCCATGGAGAGCTGATGGAGCAGGAGTTCCCCAGGAACTAAAGGTGCACAGTGCCAAATGTTCCCTCCAGCAGCGGCAGTGCAGCCCCAGAGCCTCAGTGCCCCTTCCTCCTGTGGGTACTGGGGATCTCTGTGGGTCACGGGCTCCTCGTCCTGCCACAGCTGCACCCTCCTGCTGATGCCTAAAGAGGCCAACCCAGAAACAGAGACTGGACAGGAGTGAGGGAATAAAGGTGGATATTTCTTTGAAAGGCCTTCAGAGGCACACCCTGGGCAGGCCAAAGGCTGCACCCAAGATGGACCCCGAGTCACGAGTTCTTCACACTTTTATAGCTTTGCTCCATTTGCATCTCAACCCAATTGCACCAATTCAACTTTAGCTAATGATGGAATTTCCCCTCAGCTTGCCCCCCTTCTCAAGATGCTGGGTTACACATTTTGGGCCTAGGCCGGGCTGGGTGTCCTTGGAGAGCAGCCTGGAGAGGCTTTGTTCTGTCTGTCTCAGCATGAGAGAGCAGCAGCTCCCAGGCTGCAGGACACTGCAGAGTGACACACTGGGAACGCAGGATTGGGAAAATATAAAAGTTAAAACCTAAGGCATCACCCTCAGAGTGGGGCAGCTCCAGAGCTGATGGCACTGTGCACATCCCTGCACCCACACGAAAATGCCCTGAGGGCTGGAGCCCCTCCAGGCTGAGAGAGCTGGGTGAGCTTTTGGGCCCCCTCCAACCCAAGCACCCTGTGATTCTGTCAGGCAAAGCTGCATCACGAACAAACACATCCCCCCCAAACCCACACAGACAAAAACCTTCTCTCCAAAGCAGTCTCCTTTGCAGCCACTCCCAGAACACGAGCAGCCTCGGGGTTTGCCCTCCTTGCTGCACCCCAGCATCTCCACAGGCTGCCTGGGGGCTGGCAGGGAGCTGGCTCATCCCCACAGTCCCCATGCCAGACCTGCTCAGTGTGGGGCTCTTCTGGATATCGGGAAAGGTTTGGAGGCAGGATTCTAATCTGAGAGAACCCCAGCCAAAGAGTGAGGTTGTTCTGTTGCTGATGGCTGGTGAATGAGCCCCCAGTGCCATTTCGATTGGACTGAAGCTGGGTGTGAGGGCTGTGTACAGCTGCAGGGGGAAAGGACAGCTCAAATATTTTCTTTGTGCGTTTTATAAATAAAACTTTTTTTTTTTTTTTAATTGTCGTAAATCCCCCAAAAGAGGGAAAAAAAGGGAAAATAAAGGGAGAAAAGGAAAGGCTTGTAAAACATTTCATTTCCTGTAGAACAAATGCTTTGCCATGACCCAAATTCACTCCTCTCATTTCCATTTCTTGCAAGTTAAAATGCTTCCCTTTTGATTTGCCTCAGCCTGGATCTCCCTGCTTCATGTTCTCTGCTGGCAACTGGACCAAGAAATCCCCCATAACCCTGCCCCAATATCACCCCTTTGTGCCATCCCCTCAGTTCTCAGTGCCCGATTCCCTCTTTGGCTGCCCAGAGCTGGGTGCAGGGGGGAGCTGCCCCATGGTGAGCCCAGAAAATCCTTCCCTGGGGGGTCCCAGTGGGGAATCTCCGTGCCCAGAGAGGGGAAATGAAGGGAAGCAGTTCCCAGCATGGCACACACCGAGCCCCATCAGAGAGGGGCAGCTTTCCTTCGTGGGAGGGGCACGAGGGTGGTAGGGGGTGGGTGATGGGGCAAGGGTCCAGCAGGCTCCATTTCCTGCAATTTGGGCAGGGCTGAGCCCAGATCCTTGGGTGGGAGCACTGCTATAAATGCAAATAAATAAAGGAAGTAAATGACAGTCGTTTTGGACGTTTTCCTGTATGTAAATGCGTTTCCTTGGTAATCACATCTCTAGTATTTCTGTTTATTTTTATACATCTGTTTTCGGTTAGCCCGCAGAGCTCCGTGCTGAAGCACAGTGATATCCTCACATGTCCCTCACCTTGAGGGGGAGAGGGGGCACACATCACAGACACCCACACGGGACCCCCGTCACCACCAGCCATCCCACTGCCCTGGGCAGGGAGGTGCTGAACTGGGTTTTGTGACCCTGCCCAGCAGTTTGTGCTGTTCCGTGGCTCCCAATGACACATTTTTAATTGTTCCTGCTCAGTTCCCTGGCAGCTTTTCAACCCCTGGGGCTGGAACAGTCCCTGTGGGCCTGACGATGACCAGAGAGCTCCTGCCCTGCTGATCCCTGGCTGCCTCGGGCGAGGGTGAGGGCAGGACACCGTGCCCTGGCTCCAAGCCCAGCTGTGTCAGGGTTTTGGAGCACCCAGCCCCTGGCTGTCCCTGCCCCACGGCCAGCACACTGCCCTACTTGTGGTGCCCCACTTCTCCTGGCCCCTGGGCACCACCCCGGGCTGTGCAGGGAGGGTGGGGATGGCACAGGAAGGGTGGGATGGAGGATTGCTGTGCCAGGCAGGGTGGGATGGTGCAGGCAGGGTGGGATGGAGGATTTCTGTGCCCATCCCATCATTCCCAGTGTGCTTTTGAATGGTATGAAGGGCCCCAGCAACCTGGAATCCACCTTGGCTGGTGGCCCCCTCACCTGGACCAACACGTGGCTTTGTGGGCAGACAGCAGGGTTTGAGGGATGAGGGCTTTTCCCACAGCCCCAGGGGGGGATGAGGGCTTTTCCCACAGCCCCAGGCTGGTCCTGGAGCACAGAGAGCAGCAGGTCCCTCCTGAGACAGCACCTGGGAGAGCTGGGACAGCGAGAGGGACCAACGTGTCTGTGCTACCACAACAGGGTCCAAAGAGCTGGTGTGGCCCTGCCGTGATCCTCAGCACCCCACCCTGTGATCCTCAAAGCCTCCAGAAATTGCTCATCTCAGGTCTCCACTGATCTGTAACACACCAGCTGACCATGAACTCGTCATGGTCCCCGTGATGTCCCCTCAGTGTCACCCCTGTGACAATGCTGGGAGCCCTGGATGCGCTGAGCTCCCCTCGTGGCCTCACTTTGTGGCTGTTTGTGGGTGCTCAGGTCTCAGTCTGTGAAGGAAGATTCTGGACGAGCATAGGAACCACAGCCTGGGCTCCCCTTGGAGCACTGCTGTTCAATGTTTCAATGTTTTCAATGTTTTTCATGTTTTCCTTCAATCCAGGTGCTCTTGCAGCCCTCCTGACTCCAGGAGCTCAGGTTTCCCAGCCCCTTCCCTCCCAAACATAACACAAAATGAGCTGTGCCCCCAGGAGAGCCCTCAGGGGTGAGAAACCTGTGCTGGCCTTGCTTGATGGAGGCCATGGAGCTGGGCAGGCTGTGATCTCCCAGGACAATCTGTGCTGCACTGGGGCACGGTGATGGCCACAAAGCACCAGGGCAGTGTCTCACAGAGGCTCAGAGCTCAGCTGGCACCCCTAGCCAGTGCTGGGTGAAGGATCTCTGCAGCAGGGCAGATCCTTGCTGATGCTCTGAGCAGTGAATGTGGTCCCTGCCCTCTCTGAGCCCACCCACCCTTCTCTAAGGGCTTCTTGTTTGGGGGGGGAGGAGAAAAGTGCCAGGGACCACGTTGGGTCAATGCCCAGAGCCCAGGTCGAGCTCTCTGACACTCCCCTGGGGACACCCCAGTTGTTGTTCAGACGTTTGTGATGCCTCAAGACAAACTGAGAGCTGAACTGCAGCTCAGGGGCTGGCTGGCATCTCAGGGAACGACTGGAGAACAAACCTTTCTGGCTTTGTTGAGGATTTTGCTCAGGATTTTCCCCTAATTTAAACTAAAAAAGAGCATCCTTAAAATCATCAGTAGCTCACGTGCATCCCGTCACTCCGTGCTCCGTCTCCTGACAGCCGCAGCATCGCAGGGAGGAGAGGAACTCGCTTTGTGCACACCCCGCCTCCCGCCCCGTAACCCCGCGCAGGATCCGCACCCAGACAAACGAGGAGCGCGATAAATACGATAAATAACCCGCGGAACACGTGCCGAGGGAAGTGGCTGTGTCCCTGCCACGCAGCTCCTGAGAGAAGTCACCGCTGTGAGCATCATCTCACCCAGCACATGGCTGGAACCCAAAGAAAAGCAGCGTTTTCTCATTCACCTAAAATTATCCACCCACTGGAGCAGGTACTATACATCCTGGTGACAAACAGGAGCTGATGCTTTCAGCACACGCTCTCCAGAAACCCAGCCTGCAGCTCAGCATCATCTGCGTGGCTCTGATGTCCCCTGCGTGTCTGTGTGCCACCCCCGGTGCCAGGGTCCAGGGGGATGTGACCTCTGGCACTGCCCACACACACCTCACACGCACTCACGGTGCTCCCATCGTGTTCTGCTTTCTCATTAACCCTCCAGGCCAGGCTTTATTGCTGTGCCTTTCGCCGTGTCCCAGCCGGAGCCCTCGGCCCCGGTGTGTCAGACAAGCCCTCAGTGCTGCCTCTGAGAGCTGGCAGACTCATAACCATTTTTGGATAGAAAAATATAACGCTGCAAGGAAAAAAAAAATAAAAAGCTTGGATTGCATGTAAAGAAATAAAGCAAAATGCTATTCCCCCACTCCTGCTGTCTGTGCTTGAGCCTTCCAAGAAGTTCCTGTCCTCATCTGTTCGGGTATCATTTTACAGCTCGATGACAAACACAGAACTTGCCAGTTTAAACATATAGGGCTCGGTTTCGCTCTCTGGTGCTCACACGCACTTACCTTTCCCTCGTAGGGCACTGTGAGTCCCTGGCCCCCCGCAGTCCCTCGGAAGCACACAGGGTCCTGCTGGGGTGTCAGGAGTGATGTCCTGAGTCCTTTCCGTGTGCCTTCCCCTCCTCTGCACCAGCGCTGGGGGATCCACACGTGCTCACACTCTGCTCTCTCTCATCCACACTAATCCTCTTCACGGGGCTCCTCATCTCCTGCTTCCCATCTGGGGGCGTTTAGGGGACCCCAAAAGTGCTGCTGTCCCCCCACCCTGCCCAGGGAGGCAGGACCCCAGCAAAGCCCCATTCCCTTTCAGCCTCACAGACAGAGAAACCAACCCAAGCCCTTGCAGTGAGTAAATCCCATTAAATGACACATTACCTATGGAAAGGCCCTGGATGCACCCACAGCCAGCTAGGCTGATGCCAGCCACGCTGCTTTCTGCAGCACCCAGCACTGCCCTGGCCCCGGAATGCTCTGGGTGCTGCGTGGGGGGCAGCAGCACCCACATTGCCCTGCTCAGCCGCCCCCACAGCTGCTGTCTGCTGCCCCACGCACGGCTGTGCCTCTGTAACTCAGCACTGCTGACCCACGGGAGGGTGCAGCAGGCAGGACCCGCACCCTGGGGCAGCCAGCCCGGAGCTCTGCTCTGCCCAGAGCCCGGTGCCACCCCTCAGCCCCATGGCTGGGCTCTGGAGAGGAGCAGGATCCATGGGCACAGCAAAGCCCATCTCACCCCAGGGCTCCTGCAGCAGGATCCATGGGCACAGCAAAGCCCATCTCACCCCAGGGCTCCTGCAGCAGGATCCATGGGCACAGCAAAGCCCATCTCACCCCAGGGCTCCTGCAGCAGGATCCATGGGCACAGCAAAGCCCATCTCACCCCAGGGCTCCTGCAGCAGGATCCATGGGCACAGCAAAGCCCATCTCACCCCAGGGCTCCTGCAGCAGGATCCATGGGCACAGCAAAGCCCATCTCACCCCAGGGCTCCTGCAGCAGGATCCATGGGCACAGCAAAGCCCATCTCACCCCNAAGCCCATCTAATGTCAGATCTCCTGCAGCAGGAGCAGTGGGCACAGCAAAGCCCATCCAATCCCAGGGCTCCTGCAGCAGGATCTATGGGCACAGCAAAGCCCATCTCACCCCAGGGCTCCTGCAGCAGGAGCAGTGGGCACAGCAAAGCCCATCTAATGCCAGATCTCCTGCAGCAGGATCCGTGCCCGTGGATGTACCAGCCCTCACGGACTGCAGGGCGTCATTACGAGATAAGGGGCCTTAGGCTGTGGCTGATTTATGCCTCCCTCCCTCCTTTTCCTGCTCTTTTTTTTCCAGAAGCTGAAATGTTGAACTGCCTAAACTCTCCCCCAGCGTGTCAGGGAGTTGAGCAGGACGGGCCCAGCAGCGTTTAGGGCAGGGTGGCTCCGTGTCCAGCCACGCTGGAGCTGCAGCCGTGCCCTGGTCCTGGTGTCCCTGAGGGACCCAGCACAGCCTCAGGGCACTGGACAACACGAACAGCCCAGACCTTCTGCCAAAAACCCAGCAAGCTCATTTTCCCCCATTAATTTAAATTTCAGTGCCCAGTACAAGCCTGCTGTGTCACATTTGCATCACCACAGTCACAGCCCTGACAAGTGGATGATTTCAGTGCATTCGTACTTAAAACAGAAAAAGAATAATTAATAATGCCCGGTCTAATGACAGGGCAGGGAGAGCTGTGGGGTGGCAGTGAGGTGAGGTCCTGGCTGTTTCAGAGGGGCTGTGCCTGGTTTTGTGCCCTGGCTGTAGAAGCAGTAGCTGTGCTGGCAGGATCTGTGTGATCCACGAGCACGGGGCGATGGATCCCAGCCTCTGGCACAACCCCATAGGCTGCACAAGGACGCTCCTGGACAGCGAGGGCAGCAGTAGTTAGAGGAGGGAGCGTGTCCCTTCTCTCATCCGTCTCACTCTTCAGTGCCAGAAGAAAGTCAGACTTTCTCGGATCCTCTCGTGAGTCACTTCATGGGGAAGGAATGAGCCAGCCCTCACAGGGCTCAGGGTGAGGGTTTTGCTGAGAACTGGGGGCTCACACAGCCTTTTTGGGACACATTTCATCGCCGTGTTTCAAGTGGAGCTTTGAAGGCACTCCTATTTCCCCCCTTTCCTCTGCTGGACAGGAGCCGCCTGGATATTCTGCATATTCCTGGCTTTCTGCAGTGGGAATGGTGGGGGTTCTGGAGCCATCCCTGCAGCACGGCGGCTCCAGGGCTGTCTCAAAGCCCACGCCAGTGCCACAGCTCTCCTTGGGGCAGCGTGGGCAGGGCTGCCGTGGTGTCCCCAGCACCAGAGCCACCCCTCCAGCACGGGCCAGCACTGCTGGCCGTGGCACCGTGCCCCACGCCGTGTGCCCAGGGCCGGCAGGAACCCATGAGCACCGTCCCAGCAGGTTCTGCTGGAGAGCCGGAGGAATCCAGCCCTGCGACAGGCAGCACTCCAGGTTCCCAGCCTGCTGCAGCAGCCAAACACTCGGATCGCTGGCACTCCGCTCTCTCCTTGAATTACTCATCTTTTCCATTACGAGGCCTCCCATACTCCAGCAATCCATCTGTTTGGTGGTGCAATTTCAGGATCATGCCTTTTGTCAGTGATGTTAATTTTGGCAGGCAGCAGCAGACGCGGCGCTGAAGCTCCCTGCTGAGGCCTCGCTGCCTTTTCCTGGGCATCTGGCAACGAGCTCCGAGGTGCCCGTGGCGATGGCAGCCTCCTCCCCGGCGTGTCCGGGGCTTTGTGCTGCTGGTGGCTCCCGAGACCGCCGAGGGCCTGGCAGTGTCAGCGCTGGCTGCCGGTGGCACACACACGAGAGGCGGCCGTGGGGAGCTTTGGTGCCCTGCACACATCCAATAACTGCTGTCAAACTGCTCATGTTTGACTCTCCAGCTGTAGCCCTCTGATGGCCTGCCAGATCTTCACCCATCTCCCCAGGATTTACGAGCTGTGTGTGCAGCTTGGTCGTGGCTGGTGCTGGTGATGCCTAAAGAGGACAACCCAGAAACAGAGACTGGACAGGAGGAAGGGAATAAAGGTGGATATTTATTTGAAAGGCCTTCAGAGGCACACCCTGGGCAGGCCAAAGGCTGCACCCAAGATGGACCCCGAGTCACGAGTTCTTCACACTTTTATAGCTTTGCTCCATTTGCATCTCAACCCAATTTCACCAACTAAACTTTAGCTAATGATGGAATTTCCCCTCAGCTTGCCCCCCTTCTCAAGATGCTGGGTTACACATTTTGGGNATGCAGCATTGGAAACATATGAAAGTTAAAACCTAGGGCATCACTGGGAGCCCACGGACCAGCTGCAGGCACGGGGCTCCTGCGAGTCTGGAGGAGCACTGCCACTGCAGCTGCTCAGCACCTCAGGGGGAGCGTACACAACCAGACCCCTCAGATGTGTGGTGGCACCTGAACCATCTTCAGGAGCGTTGTGAACACCACATTAGCTGCTTGCTCCCCCTGGTTCTCCTCAGTGAGCTGCCTCATCCTCTCTGGGCTTCTCCCTTCTCTGTCCCTTCAGCCCTTGGCTGCTCACGGGCTGGCTTTCATCTCCCCCAGTGCAGCCAGCCCATGCCCAGGACAATGGGAAATGGCCTGGGACACCCAGAGAGTGAGGCTGGGGAGCAGCATGGAAAGAGACTGAGAAGCTCTGGAGAGCCACGTTACACCCTGAGGCCATGGCACAAAGATGATGGCTCAGCAGGGGCCACGGGCACAACTGAGGGCAGCAAGCCTGGCTTTGGCGTAGGGGGTGGCACCTGGAATTGGAGATGTCCATTCCTGTCACATCAGTGTCCCTCACCAGGACACAGGTGCTTTTCCCCTGGCAAGGCCCTCAGCTTTAAACCTGACCAAGAGCTTTGGTAGGCTTGCACCCAAAGTTATGAAAGACTTGCACCCAAAATTATGCTCCTGTAAGGCTCATTCAACTTGCAAAACTGAACTCAGCAGGGAAACTGCTCCTGGAGCATCCCCCTGTGGAGCTCGGCCCCGGGCCCCAGGGGTGTCCCCAGGCTGCTGCTCTGTAGCACCAGTTTAGTGATCCACGAGGTGTCTGGGGGAGTCTGGCCTGCACTCACCATCCACCTGCCCAGGTGCCTCTCTGGGGAAGGTCTTTGTGCTTCTGATGCCTTAGGTTTTAACTTCTATATTTTTCAAATGCTGCATTCCCAGTGTGTAACTCTGCAGTGTCCTGCAGCCTGTGAGCTGCTGCTCTCTCATGCTGAGACAGACAGAACAAAGCCTCTCCAGGCTGCTCTCCAAGGACACCCAGCCCGGCCTAGGCCCAAAATGTGTAACCCAGCATCTTGAGAAGGGGGGCAAGCTGAGGGGAAATTCCATCATTAGCTAAAGTTTAATTGGTGAAATTGGGTTGAGATGCAAATGGCCCAAAGCTATAAAAGTGTGAAGAACTCGTGACTCGGGGTCCATCTTGGGTGCAGCCTTTGGCCTGCCCAGGGTGTGCCTCTGAAGGCCTTTCAAATAAATATCCACCTTTATTCCCTTCCTCCTGTCCAGTCTCTGTTTCTAGGTTGGCCTCTTTAGGCATCACTTCTGTGTCACCACAAAGAAACGCTCGTCCTGGGCATCACAAAAGCTGGCAAATGGGGAAAACCCTTTTTCATGCCACCTGAAACCCCCCTGGCAAGGCAAGGGGGAGAAACTGGCTGTCCTGTCCCGGCTGTGCCCCACAGAGGGGTCAGCTTGAACCCTTCCCACCTCCCCACCTCCCTCCCCACCATCCCCACACTGGCACCAGCCTGCCTCTGCTGCTCCCTGCGGAGCCTCCCAGAGCTGGGTGCTCCCGTGCTGCCTGTGCCATGCAGCTGATGGCCAGCCCAGTCTGGGTCCCTGCCCGCCCTGCTGCCCCCCTGGCCCAGAGCAGGCAGGCAGAGCCAGGGTGGAGATCAAACCAGAGCCACAGGATCATTAAGGTTGGAAAAGCCCTCCAGAAGATCATCAATTCCAACCTTTGCCCGAATTCCCCTATGCCTGCTAAACCACACCACAAAGTGCTACCTCCACTTGTTTTTTGAACACTTGCAGGGGTGGCGACTCCAGCACTGCCCGGGGATGTGGCAGTGCTGGGCTGAGCCTGGGCTGTGCCTGTCTGCAGCTTGTCCAGCTTTTGCTTTGCCCCGTGCCAACACACAGTTGTGCTTCTCCTGTTTCTCACCTGGCTCTGGCATTTGTCATCAGGGCAGCTCTCCTCAGTGGTTTCCTTTGCCCTGCTTGTTGCACAAGTCTTGTGGGAGCCCTGGGCACTGGGGGCAGCAGGGGAACAGTGGCTGGTGGGTGCAAGACCTCGATGTGGCACCATTCTCTCTCAGTGCTCTGCTGCTCCCCAGCCCTCTCCCTCTTGCCAGGGGGCTTTTCACTCCCTGGGCCTATTCCCTGCTGCAGCCAGAGGCACTTTTCTCATCACCAGTGCCCATCTGCTCTTCCTGGCTGCTGCTTCCAAAACCTGAGGAAGAAATGTGGGCGAGCAGGGGGAGGGAGAGGGCCAGCAGAGCTCGGGCCAGCGATGTATCCACAGTGCCAGGGATGGGGAGTTCCTGGGATGAACCAGGCTTTGCTCCCCAGCTCCTGCAGCACCAGCCCTCTCCAGGTGCTAGTGGGGAAGGTGTAAAAGCCCACAGTGGGCAGGGCAGAACGATTTACCCTCGAGTGTGTCTTTGGTAAACAGAAAAGAGGCGAAGCTGGCCGCAGGTGGAATATCCCAGCTGGTTGTGGCTGTTAGCTGCTCTCAGGCTGGATCCTGGGGTTTGTCTCATCTCCTGCTCTTGCTACAGCCTGGACCAGGGTCTCAGCAGGGTTGTTGGAGTCAGTAACGTGCATCTGGAGAGGCTCGCCCCTGCTGTGCTGTGCCCTGGGGAAGCAGTGAGATGGGGACAGGCCTTGGGAGTGAGGGATATCCCAGGAAGACCCTCAGCATCAGCAGCTTGCAGCCCCTCAGCTCCTCCATGGGTGTGGAGGAGCACAGAGCTCATTTGGGTGTGCCCACAGCTCATTTGGGTGTGCCCACAGCCCCTCAGCATGGCCAGGGTGGCTGAGACAGGCCCTTGGCTCAGACCTCAGCCCTGCCTGCCCGTGCTCCTGCCCTGGAGCCTGCAGGACTCACGGCAAAGGCTGGGCTGGCACTGCCAGGGGGGCTGCAAACTGCACCAGCACCTCACCATCCCCGTGGTGTGGGTTTGTCCCCTTCCCACTGGTGACCCCAGGGCAGAGCCTGGCGCTTGGCTGGTGTCTTGGGTGATGCTCCCAAGGTGGTGTCTCAAGCTTTAGCAATGGCATCAAACACTTGCTGGTGGATAACCCATGGTTATCCATGGGTGCATCAGGCCACTGCAGAGCCCTCCCACGCATTGCAGCAGGGCATTTCCCTCCTCTGTGCCCTCAGTACCTCCAGCATGGTGCCACCAGGGCTCTGCCATCCCCTCCTGTAGCGCCAACACCTCCAACACCCCCATCCATGGCTGCTGTCTGGTCTCCCAGTCAGGTTGTCCTGCATCCCAGGTGCCTGACCCTTATCTCCTCCTGCACCCCCTCAGCCCGCCATGGCTGTCACTGCTGGGGGAGAGTATGCAGCCAGATCCCCACGGTGGCTGCAGACAGCTCTGGAGGGCTGGGGGTGGGAGTACAGGATCCATGATGGGGATGGCAGCCAGAACCCGCGGCGCGCAGGGGTGCGGTGCCCCTGCGTGTGCCCAGCGTGGGACGCGTGCCCGAGGCTGGTGCTGTGTGGGGCTGTTTCCACGAGCAGCAGGAAGCCTCAAGGTGCCCGGCGGTGCCTGGGAGCCGCTGCACACGCAGCTGCTGCAGTGCCCATCTGTCTGTGTCACCGTGCCTGCGTGACACTGAGCCTGCGTCGCCCGTGTCCTTGCGTGTGGCGTGCGCGTCCTGCCCTCCGCGCGCCCTGGCACGGCCCCGCCGTGGGCACGGCGTGGGTGTCTGCCTGTGTGCCAGGCGCTGCACAAAAGGGGAAATGGCTGGAAAAGCTCTCCCCACTCCCATTTTAATCAGAGAAATGAAGCAGCTGTTGGAGTGAATAGACCCTGCACTAAAGCAGACGTCTTAATATCTTTTGCAGAGGAGGTGCATTGTGATTCATTCTGTGCATC
This sequence comes from Pachycephala philippinensis, assembly GCA_013397055.1. Taxonomy (NCBI): domain Eukaryota; kingdom Metazoa; phylum Chordata; class Aves; order Passeriformes; genus Pachycephala; species Pachycephala philippinensis. The sequence continues at coordinate 67,232 of VWZT01004162.1, forward strand.
TCTATTACTCAGCTTTTGATAGGGGCTTACTTGTCTCAAGTGCTTTTCATTATTGCCCTAATGCTATCTATTAACATACTGGATGGAGGCTCTTTTCTCATCTGGAGCATGCATCACTGTGCTTTTAAAGATTATGGGGCTTGCAAATACATAACACTTTACTGCCTCCCTGACATAATTCACTGGGAAAAGAAATACATGTAAATAGATAGGTAAATAGATAACCGAGTCAGAGGGCTGGGGGAGACAGGGAGGCAGACAGACAGACAGACAGAGCCCAGCACAGGGCTTGGCACACGACTGGTTGCCTCGTAATAAACGAGAAAAGAGCTGATCTCGGGGTTTATTTAAAAATTCTTGGCCGCTGTTTGATGTCACTCGGAAAATCCTTGTTTCCTAGCTCCCAGCCCTAAACCCTCTGGCTGCAGGGTGGGGGGCTGTGCCTGGGAACAGGGGTATCCTGGGGAGATGGGGAGAGGGAGAGGATGTGATGGAGAGCGGAGCACATTGTGGAGACGTGACCTGTTGGGGGAGACCTCAGAGAGCCACATGCGGACACCCCAGAGAGCCACAGGAGGAGACCCCAGAGAGCCACAGGTGGAGACCCCAGGGAGCCACAGGTGACTGAGACCCCAGAGAGCCACAGGAGGAGACCCCAGAGAGCCACAGGTGCACACCCCAGAGAGCCACAGGTGACCCGGCCACCACGGGTGGAGCAGAGCCACGGGGCTGCTCTGCCCCAGACCTCCCCAGCAACCCCAGCAACACCATCTCATCTCATCTCATCTCAGCTGGGTCAATTGACTGCTTCAGAGGCCAGCGAGGCATTTAAACGCTCGGATGGGGCTGATGCGGGCAGAGCTCATCGGGGGAAGATTACAGGTGTGGTTTTCTGGGTCAGGGTTATTACACACTTATCAATCACGGCTCCATTGCCTGGCAGGTGATGCTGATTTCCTGACACGCACGGTACCCACACAGACCCGGGGAGGTGCAGGGCTGGGACCAGGCACCGGGATTTTTCCACCCTCTGTTTTAATTCTGCAAATGGCCATACCTCAAAAAGAAAACTCTTCGCAAGAAAGGAATAAATGGGAATTATAATTTAAGAGCAGCACAAGTGCTTCATTCCTCAGCTCAGGATGACTTTTCCCTTCAAATCCTGTCGAACTGTGGTAAGCAATGCAATGGCACAAAAGCAAAATTAAACAGCCAGAGCTTGGCAGGACTGCGGGGTTCAGCTCAGACTGTGCATTTGCTTTCCTTCTTCATTTCTGATTTTTTGGAAACCCATTTCTCTGCCCTGTGCCTGTGTTACAGACACCTCCAGGCCTGCAGAGAGCACAGATCCCACACTGCCTGGACTGTTCCCCAGAACCTGGGGGGTTGACTGGCAGGTGATGGTCACACTGACCTTCCTCAGCAATCAGCCAGGGCTGGGCACATTGCTCTGCAGTGCTGGGGTATTTAGGGCAGGATACTTTGGGGCACATCGCTCTGCATCCCGGCAGTGCTGGGGTGTTTAGGGCAGGATACTTTGGGGCACATTGCTCTGCAGTGCTGGGGTGTTTAGGGCAGGATACTTTGGGGCACNCACACTGCCTGGACTGTTCCCCAGAACCTGGGGGGTTGACTGGCAGGTGATGGTCACACTGACCTTCCTCAGCAATCAGCCAGGGCTGGGCACTTTGCTCTGCAGTGCTGGGGTATTTAGGGCAGGATACTTTGGGGCACATCGCTCTGCATCCCGGCAGTGCTGGCACATCTAGTGCAGGATACTTTGGGGCAGTTTTCCTGTGCTATGGACAGGGTATCCCGGGCACAGCTCAGCACCCTGCCCCACTCACAGCTGGCTCGCCCAGCAGCATCAGGGCTACCAGTTTAACCTGCAGCTCAGCCACTGGGACCAAAGGAAGGGCTTCACCTGGCCAGAGGGATCCACAGCAGCCTCCAACTCGGGATCCATGGGAGTCTCCAATCCAGGGTCTGTGGTGGCCCCACAGAGCCAGGGGGAGGAGCAGGAGCTCGCTGGTGCAGGTGGGAGGTGCCAGGAGGATGTGAGAAGCTGTGCCCCCACAGAGTGGAGGTGCAGCTTTGGCAGTGCCTGTTCCAGCTCAGGTTCAGGGCTTGGGCTGTCCCTGCTGTCACACCAAACCAAGGCAGAGGCCGTGTAGAGTCACAGACTGGTTTGGGTTGGAGGGGACCTTAAATCCCCCCCAGTTCCACCCCTGCCATGGCAGGGACACCTCCCACTGTCCCAGGCTGCTCCCAGCCCCGTCCAGCCTGGCCTTGGGCACTGCCAGGGATCCAGGGGCAGCCACAGCTGCTCTGGGCACCCTGTGCCAGGGCCTCCTCACCCTCACAGGGAGGAATTTCTTCCTGATATCTCATCTAACCCTGCCCTCTTTCTGTTCCTTGGGTTTATCATCCTCTGGGCTAAACAAACCGGGGAGGGGGGCACTGCCCTGGCACTCAGGTGTGGGATGGCGATGAAGGGTGTGTGGCCTGGTGTCCAGGTTCCCAATTCCTGTGTGGCTCAGGCAGGGGGTTAGAGAGCGCCAGCCTGTGCCACCACCACCCCCTGCTCTGCAGCATCGTGGCTTTTGCCTCCTCCCAGCCTCAGGGCTGCCAGAACCCCCTCGGGAGGCTGTGCCAGCATCCCCCAAAGGTGCGTTTCCCTGGGCTCTCCCGACGTGTGAACGCAGCTTTGCTCTCTCCAATAAATAACCCACAGGATATATTACAACCTCTTACAAACTGAGACCGATGCTGGCTCCCAGCTATGGTTAATCATATAAACTTGCCTAATTTTATTCTATCAGCCATCTTGTTGCTACATGCCAGATGCTTGCCCTAAATGAATAGTGTTGGAACAGCCAAGCATCAAGTTAACAGAATACCAGCAAACATTCCCGACAGCATGAGCAGTCTATAAAACCTGGCACTAAACTGTATTAGAGGAAGAGATAAGCTCTCAGAGAGGAGCTGGGAAGACCGTAGGCTTGTTTTTTTTCCAAATGGCTCCATGTAGCATGTGGTGCAGGTGTCGTAGGAGAAATCCATCCAGCTATGGAAGTATCTCTCTATCTGAAGCTGGCTATGCTATGAATCTTCTAATGGGATTAAGGCTTAATGCCCTAAATAGAATATGAAATAGTGCTTCCTCTCGCAGAGCTGCCAGCTGTCTTGCAAACAGGGCACAGAAACTTCCACTTTTTGCAGATCAAATCAGTCACTCTCTGAATTGATGGCAAGAGCCTCATCAACAAGATATAATGTTTTAATGATGTTGTGACATGACCTGACACGCAGTGTCATTTGATGGATTCTCTCGTGTCACGGCGTATTTCTGACACAGAAAAATGTAACCTCTTTCCCCTTCCAAAAAAAAAAAAAAANAAAAAAAAAAAAAAAAAAAAGAGAGAAAAAGAAAAGGGATGAAAAAAAGATGTTCATTTCTCCAGTGCTCAGATCTCTGCTGGCTCGTGGTGCTCAGCAGTGCCCCAGCTCAGCCCCGCAATTGCCTCGTGCTGGAGGAGATGAATTTCCACCGTGCATTTCTGTATCTGCTTTTCACCTCTGCACGGCACGTTATCGCCCGCTAATAGCATGGAACAAATAGCACGGCATTAATAACCAGCAGAAACCATTTCACCCCTATTTTCAGCTGCGAATCCTCTTCAAGTCACTTTGGACATTTTGAATTGTTTTTTCTCGGCCGTGATTCCCTGCCAGCCTCTCTCAATGCTCCCAGGTCTGTGTCTGCTTCTCTCCTAAATCAGTGCAAGGCCTCAGCGTCAGGAGTTGGGACAGGATGGGCTCTGCACAGGGACCTGGGAGATCAGAGAATCAGAGAATGAGAGAATCCCAGAATGGTTTGGGTTGGAAGGGACCCTAAAGCTGATCCAGTTTCACCCCCTGCCATGGAGATGCAGCTCTCCTTATCCAGCAGCAACACCAGCAAGGTCTTCTGGGGCATCTGTGTGTCCCAAAAGTGGGTGGGAATCCCAAAAGGGGGTGGGAACCGCACCCAGCAGCCAGACGGACACAGAGCAGGGATCTGCGAGGGTGCTGAGCTGACAGAGATTCCTGCACGCCCTCGGTGTTGGGGCTGGGTGCACTGGAGGTGCTCCTGGCAGTGGCAGAGGTGCCAATGTCCCTGCGGGTGAGGGACACCTGGCAATGCCAACACCCGGGCTGGGAGTGGCACAGGGAGCTGGCAGCACGGAGGAGCTGGGCAGGCAGTGCAGAGAGGGGGAACAGAGAGACCCTTGGCTCCCCTTTGGTGACCCCAGCCCGGCAGCAGCTTCCCTCTGGCTGTTTGGTGCCCGGGGTTGGGCAGAACTGGGCCCTGGCACCTTGGGCACCTCGTGCCCAGAGGAGAAGCACGTTCCTGCTTGTGGTCATCCCCAGGGATGGGTGGGACTGGTGGCCCCTCAGTGACCCCCGAGACACCTGCAGGAAACTTGGTTTGTGAATTTGGGGTGATGAGGGGGTGGTGCTGGGGGGTTGGGGGGTGCCCTGATCTGTCAGCCAAAGCTCTGCTGCAGATTTCAGCCTCAGAGTCCTGTGGGACCCCCGTGCTGTGTGACAGTAGGGACACGGAGGCTGCACGGACACCCCTGTCACAGCCAGGACCTGGGGGGATGAACCTGGGGAAAGGGAGTTGTGTAATCCCATATACCCCAGCTGACCCCATCCCGGGGTCCAGCCAGACCCCACAGCTCCCCAGGGCAGCTGCTGCATCCCCAGGAGCTGGGGGAGGGATTCAGGCACCTGCACCCAGCCCCTGATGCCTGAGGAGGCTCCCCAGGGCGGCTGCTGCGTCCCCAGGAGCTGGGGGAGGGATTCAGGCACCTGCACCCAGCCCCTGATGCCTGGGGAAGCAGTGTGGATTCGCAAGGGAGATGAGGTGGCAGGGGACATCTGTCCCCAGGGCCATGTGGGTGGGTGTCCTCCACCCATCCTCGCTCCCCCAGCAGGCTCTGGGATGCCCCTCTGCTCTCCCCTCCTCCTCCTTCTCTTCTGGTGATTGCAGTTTGGGCAGTAAATCTGAACCATCCAATCCTGTTAAATTATTTTCCAAATGACATGATTTCCCTGGTGCACATAAATGATCAATTTCATGTTTTATTCCTAGCGCTATTTTAGTAAGGGGAAAAAAAAAATCTCATTAAACTATCTTGATTAGAGAAAAGGGGCTGTCATCACGGGGTGGACAAATGGTGTGAGGGCACTCAGCTATTTCCCCGAACGCACTGACACCTGCAGAAGAGGCCTTCAAAGACCTGAAGGTTATTTGCCCATATTACAAATGAGGTGAAGGTTAAAAAAGGTGATTAAAAGCATCTGGAAACCCAAATGTGACAGAGTCTTGCAGTAACCTCCAAGCAGGTTGATTTATGACAGGCCGGTCCCACCCGTAACAAGATTATAGCTTCTCCCCATCAGCCATTGTGATAAATACCAATTACCTACTTGAGGATTGCCATTCAAATTTGCCTAAGTAAGGAGCAGAATCATACATCTATGTTGATTACATATCAATGATGCGGTGGAAGCCTTTGCAACTTTTAGATCTGCTTAAGATATGCCGCCCTGATTTAGACAGCGATTTGCATACAATTTACCCATAAAGCTTTACTTTGAAAAGTATAATTACTTTTTTAATATTCTTCCTTCTGATTTGAATGTTAGAGAGGCCATATAATGAATTACTGCACTAATGAAGACAAACACGCTCTCGGGGTGTACAATGGGAGCATTGTTAAATAAACTTCCCGCGTGCAACACATTTGTTGTGGTTAATCTTTAAATGGAGGCTCCGATTAATACCAGCACTTTTCTTCCCATAATTATTTTCTGAGGGATGTAAATCCCTGCCAGGGCTGCTCCAACGGTCCCATCCACGTCACCTGCTGTGGATGGGACTTGGATTCACAAACCAAATACTGCAGGGAGGCAGGAGAGTCTGGGCACTCGGTGACCAGGTTCCAGCAGTGTCCGAGTGAAGCAGCCCCCAGGTCCTGGCCAGGAGCAGTCACTGCCCAGAGCCTGCCAGGCTTGTTTTGGGATTTAGGGGTGGTTTCCATCACATGGACTGGGGACAGCACAAGTGACACCGACATCAGCACAGCTCTGCTGCCCTGTCACCTTTGATGCAGAGCAGCAGCTCCTTGGAGCTCGTCCTCCTTCGCTTTCCTTCTTGTTCCCCCATTCCTTCAAATCGGAGGATCCTCCCCAAAAGCCTCTGTTCATATCCAGCATCCCCGGGATTTCAGGTGGATAAACGTTCCAGGATGGGCAGAGGGAGTCTTGGAAGACAAAGTAGCCAGATTTGGACAAAATGTCAGTCGTGTCCTGGGCTGTACCAAATTCAGCTTGACCAACAGGTCAAGAGAGAGGATTCTGCCCCTCTGCCCCTGTGCTCAGGTGATTCCCCACCTGCAGAGCTGCCCCAGCCCTGGGGATTCCAACATCAGCAGGACCTGGAACTGCTGGAGAGAGCCCAGAGGAGGCCCTGGAGCTGCTCCCAGGGCTGGAGGCCCTCTGGAGCCAGGCTGGAGAGCTGGGGGTGCTCACCTGGAGAGGAGAAGGCTCCAGGGAGAGCTCAGAGCCCCTTGCAGGGCCTAAAGGGGCTTATAAAAAAGATGGGGGCGAACATTTTTGTAGGGTCTGTTGTGACAGGACAATGAGCGACGTTTTTAAAATAAAAGGGAGTGGATTTGGACTAGATGTAAGAAGAAATTTTTTATTCAGAGGGTGTTGGGACACTGGCACAGGGTGCCCAGGGAAGCTGTGGCTGCCCCTGGATTCCTGGAAGCGTCCAAGGCCAGGCTGGATGGTATCCTCAGAGACCTTGGCCCATTGTTTTACCCCTCCTTTGGTGCTGTGCTCACCAAAGGGCTGAGCATTAGGAGCTCCACGTCGTTTAGAGAAAGGTTTTTCCTGCGCACAGAGTAGGAGAAAGAAGCATTTGGGATTCCCACTCAGAGCTGTTGCACGCAGCCAGACATCCCTAGGCTCGGTGGTCTCAGGCCTGGCTGGCTGTGCCTCAGCTCGAGGGGTTCATTTGTCCCAGTGATGCCTCAAGAGGCCAACCTAGAAACAGAGATTGGACAGGAGGAAGGGAATAAAGGTGGATATTTATTTGAAAGGCCTTCAGAGGCACACCCTGGGCAGGCCAAAGGCTGCACCCAAGATGGACCCCGAGTCACGAGTTCTTCACACTTTTATAGCTTTGGGCCATTTGCATCTCAACCCAATTGCACCAATTAAACTTTAGCTAATGATGGAATTTCCCCTCAGCTTGCCCCCCTTCTCAAGATGCTGGGTTACACATTTTGGGCCTAGGCCAGGCTGGGTGTCCTTGGAGAGCAGCCTGGAGAGGCTTTGTTCTGTCTGTCTCAGCATGAGAGAGCAGCAGCTCCCAGGCTGCAGGACACTGCAGAGTTACACACTGGGAATGCAGCATTTGAAACATATAAAAGTTAAAACCTAAGGCACCACCAGCACTTCCCCAGGCAGCTGTTACCCTGTCCTGGCCCATCGTGGGGGATGACACCCACCTTTACCACCTCCAGAGCCTCCCTGGGCCCTCCCACGCTGCCAGCCCAGCCCCAGCCCTGCACTGCTTTGCATCCGAGGCTATTAAAACCCATTTTGTTGGCACGGGCCCAGCGAGGGAAGCGATCCAGCTCCATGTGACAGCCTCATTATTCACCACTCTGCCAATCTTTATGTCATCGACAAATTCTATCCGGAGAGATTTGGTATTGACTGCCAACTTATTGATGGGCTGGTGAGCAGCAGCTGGCCAAGGGCTGCCACCCCCCAGCGCTCAGATGCCGTGGCCGGCCTGGGATCGTTTCCTGGCTCGCTGTGATCTCCTCACTGACCTTCAGGACGTCACTTAGCTCCTGCCTGCAAAGGTATTTAACCACACGAAGCTGTGCACAAGTGACAGTAAGTGCTGAGCTTTTGGAGAACCTGATTTCCTGGTGCTGTGTGTGTTCCAGGAGCTGCAGCAAAGTCCTCTGGGAAGCTCTGGGCCCTCCACAGGAGCAGCTGAAGAGCCGTCAGATCTCATTTTTCTTCTCCCAGATGAGACGCAGACCTCTCCGAACACGAGTTCCTGTCCTTGAGAGGGAAGGGGCTGGTTCCTGCCTCAAGGGAGCTTCCAGGAGAGCCCTGTGAGGGGGGTGAGGTGGGCAGGGTGCTGGCCGTGGGGACCTGCAGCATCACCCTGAGAGACACTGGGGGACATGGGCACGGTGTGAGCACCAGCAGTGGCTCCCAGCCAGCTCTGCACTGTGGGAGAGCTCTCCCTGAGCCCAGGTCCTCTTGATGCCTAAAGGAGGACAAGCTAGAAACAGAGACTGGACAGGAGGAAGGGAATAAAGGTGGATATTTATTTGAAAGGCCTTCAGAGGCACACCCTGGGCAGGCCAAAGGCTGCCCCCAAGATGGACCCCGAGTCACGAGTTCTTCACACTTTTATAGCTTTGCTCCATTTGCATCTCAACCCAATTGCACCAATTAAACTTTAGCTAATGATGGAATTTCCCCTCAGCTTGCCCCCCTTCTCAAGATGCTGGGTTCCACATTTTGGGCCTAGGCCGGGCTGGGTGTCCTTGGAGAGCAGCCTGGAGAGGCTTTGTTCTGTCTGTCTCAGCATGAGAGAGCAGCAGCTCCCAGGCTGCAGGGCACTGCAGAGTTACACACTGGGAATGCAGGACTGGGAAAATATAAAAGTTAAAACCTAAGGCATCACCGTGAGATGTCACCTTTCCCCAGCCCACCTCAGTCTGTCCACCCCATGGGGTCCTCCTCAGCTCCCTTCAGAGGTAGCAGGAGGCTCCCTGAGGAGCTCACTGCCCCTGCAGAGCCGCACTGACCCTCACCCTGGTCACTCCCTGCACTGTCACATACTCCAGCAAAACGTCTCCCTGGCACTGGAGCCGTGCCCAGAACCCACCAGCAGCTCCCGGTGCCCTCTGCCTGTCCCGGGCAGCATCCTGGGCAGGGCCAGGGGTCAGGCTGGGTGTGGGGGTCCCTGGCATGGCAGCTCCTGCCTGCACGGGCTGGTTTGTGAGGGATGGGGAAGCACTGGGATCGCACGGCCCTTCCCTGTCCCGCCAGGGCACAGAGGGGCAGGGGAGGAGCAGGTCACACAATGACCTTGCCCAGCCTGTTAACCTCCAGCTCTCCCCGTAACGTCCTTGACTCTTTTTTAATTAAAGCCCAGGGTTGTTTAACAATTAACAGGTCTGAAGGAAGTGCTTTCCAGCACGGACTCACCGGGAGCTGCAGGAACTGTCCAAGGCTTGCTGGAGCGAGAGCTGCCCTTCAGAAGGAGACCCAGGTCGTGCCACCCCCCTGCGGTCCCTGCCAGCTCCTCCTGCATCACCAGGGTTGTGGGCACTCGGTTGGAGCTGGAGGGCAGCAGGAAACCCAAAATGTCCCTGCTGCTCGTGCCTCTGTTGGGCCAGGAGGATCTGGTGTGGATGAAGCAGTTCTGGACTGCCAGGGAGGGACGGGGTGAAATGGAGATGGCTGCAGCCTCTTCTCAAGGAAGCCAAAACCGGGCACACTCCAAGAGGAGAAAGGCCCAAACATTTCATGGTGTGGGGACAGAGCAGCTGAGAACTCTGCCTTGGCAGCACTGCATCCCCCTCCCCAGTGGGAGCCGAGGGGGGCCCGGGGATCACAGCAGCTGTAAGAGCTGCCTGGGTCAGCCCATGGCCGAGGGGTCACCCCTGGTGCTCCCATGGTCACTCCTGCCCCTGTGCTTGGTGCCTTCGGAGCTCCCTGGAGATCTGCAGCCCCAGTGACCTGGTGATGTGACATCTCCAGCAGTTTGTGATGGACTCTGTCACCTCCTGGGCTGCTCATGGCAGGAGAGCCCTGGCGGGGGCTGTGCCTGCCCAAGCACGGCAGTGGCTGCTGTTTGAACCCCCTCTGGGGCTGGCAGAGCCCGTGACCCCTGAGCCTGTTGGTGTCTGCTGGTGGTGATGTCCAGATGGCATCTGCATCTCTGGGGGTGATGGAGATGCTCCAGGGGCTCGAGGCTGACCCTGATGGAGATGCCGATGGACAGGTACCACCTGCAGCCAGGCAGAGCCCTCCTGCAGACCCTGGGGGCTGTTCCCAGCTGAGGCCTCTTGAGCAGGGGATATCCCAGTGCCCAGGGGTCTGCACCATCTTTGCTGGTGATGCCTTGGGTTTTAACTTTTATATTTTCCAAACCCTGCACTGCCTGGGGTGTAACTCTGCAGTTTCTCGTGCCCTGTGAGCTGCTGCTCTCTCTGCTGCTCAGACACAACAAAACTCTCTGGGTTTGTTCTCCAAGGACACCCAGACTGTCCCAGGCCCAAAAATGTGTAAACCAACATCTTTAGAAGGGGGGTGAGCTTGGGGAAATTACATCATTAACTGAAGCTTTAACTGGAGAATTAACCCTGATATGCAAATGAACCAAACCTTTAAAAGTGTGAAGAACTCGTGACTCGGGGTCCATCTTGGGTGCAGCCTTTGGCCTGCCCAGGGTGTGCCTCTGAAGGCCTTTCAAATAAATATCCACCTTTATTCCCTTACTCCTGTCCAGTCTCTGTTTTTAGGTGGCCACCTCAGGCATCACTGGCACGTCCGAGGGAGAGCTGGGGAAGGCTGGCTCTCTGCTCAGAGGGCCTCTGGAGGGCAGAGACGTGTGCATGACAGTGACCCAAGAGGCCCCTGCCTTGCTGCCCAGCAGCAGCACAGCCCCAGTGTGGGGTGTCTGTGGTTTGTGACACTCCATGTGCACGGGGATCGAGCGCAGAGCTGGAGGGAGCAGCTCCGTGAGGGTTAACCTGGGAATCAGCCAGGCAGCTGCCAAAGCACTATAGATTTTGGAGCAGTAACTCTTCAGCTGGAGAGTGAAAAGAGGACAGCTAATGAGGCTCATGAGATCTGTTAATACTTAACCCAATGCAACACCTACCAGCCCTGCCAATAAATCAGAGGCAAGCACCAGCACCTCGCTCGGGTGTGCCAGCAAAGCCCCAGCATCCATGGGGGATCCCTCCCTCTCACCATCACAGGGCCTGAGCTCCCCTCTCCCACTCTCCTCTCTTGGGAACACTGGCGTGTTCAAACCCCGTCTGGCTGGGCCAAAACGCTTTGGAGATGTCTGAGGCCGACCAGAGCCTCCCTCTCAGAGGGATCAGGGGCTCAGCCCTAAAAAGCCAACGAGCCTGTGAAGGTTCAGCCTCATGGGCTGAGGGTGGGGGGCATGGGCGAGTGCAGCTTTCTATTGGAATTCAGGTTTTTAAAGCCTCTCTAGGAGAATCCAGCCTTGGTTTAATCAGCACTGATTAACCCCTGCTGCAGTGAGGAGAGGTGGCTGCCCGCAGCCCTGCACGCCCAGGGCTTGATTTCCAGCACTTGCTCTGATTCTTGAGCTGCTCAGAAGCTCCTGCACAGCACCAGGATTTGTTTCACATGAAGAAATCATGACCAAAGAACAGTGGCAGAGCCCCCTCAGTGGGACCCCATTAGGGGAGCGTGGTTAAAGAGGTGTCCTCTCCCATGAGAAATGCAGAGTGCTCCTCTCCGGGAGTTGTAAGACATTTCAGGTGCAAAGTTCCCTCCTGTCCAAACTTTTCTACTGTCCTTCTAACAGCAGAACACAAACTGGGCTTGTCAAACCACACTGGAGAACCTTCAGTGATAAAGGAGGACAATTGTCTGCCATCCAGCTATGGACACATTTCTGGCCTCATGGACCGAAGGCAGGGCTGGGGAGAGATCTGTCCATGTTTCCTGGTGGTGCTGCCACCACAGACATCACTGTTACAGAAGGGCACCTAAAAACAGGTCCCAGGAAATGCCAGAGCTTCAAACACCCCTGTGCTGGGTGAGGATGGCACAGCTGGATGCCTGGTCAGAAGATGTGGTGCCACCTTGGCAGGATGTGGATGGTCCCTGCTTGGGGCCTGGCTGTGCCTGCCCCTTGTCCTCTTGATGCCTAAAGAGCCAACCTAGAAACAGAGACTGGACAGGAGTGAGGGAATAAAGGTGGATATTTATTTGAAAGGCCTTCAGAGGCACACCCTGGGCAGGCCAAAGGCTGCACCCAAGATGGACCCCGAGTCACGAGTTCTTCACACTTTTATAGCTTTGCTCCATTTGCATCTCAACCCAATTGCACCAATTAAACTTTAGCTAATGATGGAATTTCCCCTCAGCTTGCCCCCCTTCTCAAGATGCTGGGTTACACATTTTGGGCCTAGGGCGGGCTGGGTGTCCTTGGAGAGCAGCCTGGAGAGGCTTTGTTCTGTCTGTCTCAGCATGAGAGAGCAGCAGCTCCCAGGCTGCAGGGCACTGCAGAGTCACACACTGGGAATACAGGATTTGAAAAATATGTAAGCTAAAACATAAGGCATCAGTGTGTCTGCATTGGGCATCTCTGTTCATTTTCTTGCTCATGGAACAAGTTTGGGTCAGCTGCTGGGACCCAAAATGCTGCTCTGGGATCTGGTCTCGACACATTCAGGTCTCAGAGAAGGTGTCTCCTGTTAGGCTCTTGGAAATCTGCTGTCATTAGAAATGAATGAAACATTACAACATTAGATCATCAAAAATGATACTAAATTTCTGTCCTTTAAAAGAAAGGTGGTGCTTCGGAATGATATCCCTTTTAATGACCTAAAAATTTCCATTGTTTTCATCTCCTCCTCCACCCCAAAGGAAAAAGAGATAAGACTGGAGAGAAGAGAAGAAAATAAAAAAAAATGGAAGAGACAAACCCCAGGTCTGAGAACTGCTGAGTTTTGGGAGGAGCACGAGAACACCTGGAATAAACGAGAAGAAAATATTTCAGGGAAAAGTCTATGACTGGCCCATTTCTGCTGGTGCTGGTAATGTCACTGCAGGGTGTATTTGTCACACACCAGGGCACGGGGGATGTGATGAGACCCAGGGCAGGGGGCTCCAGAGGGGCCCTGGGGGCAGCCCCCGCCCTTGGTGGCAGCTGATGGTTGGGGTTTTACTGGGATCTGGCACTTTTCTTCTGTCCCACCTGATGGTCCATCACCTGGGTGTGAGCCCGAGCCCATACACCAGGAAGGAATTACTGAAAATCATGGATGCTGCCCTGCTGTCCTCAGTATCTCTGAAAATCCAGTGAGGAATCTCCAGGAGAGAATTGCATTTCTGCTTGGTGTGCCAATCCCCACCATTCCATGGAATCTGAGGCACATTTCTCTAAAAAGAAGCAATTTTTCTTTATAAACTCCAGCAGGTCTGTGCTGGCCTTGGGGCAAAGATGCTCTGAGACTTTGTGGGTTTCTCTGGGGCTTCTGGGCCCTGTCCCTGACTTTGGCTGCAGAGGTCCCCCGTGGTGGGGGAACTGTGCTGTCAATAATCTTGTCTGGCCAAGGTGGTGCACACACATCTGGGCACGGGGTGGAGCAGCTCCAGTGCCACGAGATAAATTTTCATAGGATCATTAAGGCTGGAAAAACCTTTAAGATCAACCCAGCACCATCACCACCAAAAATGTGTGTTTTGAAGCACAGAGTTCTGAATTCCTTTCACTGGTGTAGTTGCACGATCTTCTGTGCTTGGTCCTTGCTGACCTTGGGAGATGTTTTGCAGAGAGCATTTTCTTCAAAACGATGAAATTTCCTTTTGGCATGTTGTCACGTGTACCCCAAACACCTCTGTCTGCTGTTCCACTTGGTCAGCCTCTTCAGGAATCCTTGAAATTCAGCACTGGAGCAGCTCCCCAATAGCTACTATTTCACATTCCTCAGCATTTTTTCCTTATCTGGACCTGTTGGCTGATGGCTTCCAAGTAAGGGAAAACAGAAAGTGGCCTCTCCCAGAATTGTAAATTGAGCTCAAAAATAAGATTTCAACACAATTGACGGAGCACATCCTTCCTTCTCGGGCTGCTTTCATCCATCGTGGTTGCCCAGAGCAGCTGTGGCTGCCCCTGGATCCCTGGCAGTGCCCAAGTCCAGGTTGGATGGGGCTTGGAGCAGCCTGGGACAGTGGGAAGTGTCCCTGCCCATGGCAGGGGTGGAACCAGATGGTTTTTAAGGTCCAAGCCAAGCCTTTCTGTGAGTCGATGATTCCATGACCATCCCAGTCCCAATCAGTCCCCAAACCACGCGCCTTGGAACCTTTCACACTCGAAGGAGCACCAGGGCTCACGTGATGCCAGGACCAGGGGCTGTGTGAGTCAGCCATCACACGATGCACGTTGAGATCACGAGCTCTGGTCACTGTGCAAGGACCCAGGGCTTGTCTCTGTCCTGCCCAGCCTCCAGCAGGACATCCCCAGGGGATGGGCTCCCACCTGCTCCCGGAGCAGCACGCACGGGGGGGTGGCTGTGGGCAGGACCCTGCTGGCTCCGAGCCCCCAGGGACGGGTGATCCTCCCCTAATCACCAGCCACGAGGTGACACAGGTTTCATTTCACACTTGTCAGGGGCTGACCCTCCTCCTGGGACTGGAGTGGCCTCCTGGCCTGGCAGGGAGGCAGAGCTAAGCAGGCTCAGGGGAGACAGCCTGGAAGAGCAAGGGCCCGTGACCAAGGGCCTGCCAGCACATTTCCCTGGTGGCTTTCTATCTGTGACAAGTTAGAAAACAAAATAAAAAGAAGGCAAGCAGTCAGCCAACCCACTTAACTGCAGTTTTCCTCCATCAGGATCTATTTAGTTTTATTCAACCTGACATCTCTCAGAGAGAAGAAGAAATTCTGGGAGCCTAAAGCCAGAGGGAGACCACACAGTGTGTGCTGGCCGTGCTGGGGGAGCTCATCTCCCTTATTGCATCTGACACCAGGCAGGAGGAGCCAGGGTCTGCAGCTGTGGGTGTGAGGAGCCTTTCCAGGGCTGGAGGCAGCCTCCCCCCGCTCGCTGCCCATGCACACAGCAGGATCCTGATTTCCCTGGCTGCAGGAGCAGCTCCCCAGAGCCTGGTGGATGCTGCACTGCCCTAGACCCCGAGTCCCTGTGTCTCCAGCGTGCAAGAGGAGGTGGCTTTGGGCACAGCCCTGCTCCAAGATGCTCCAGCTGTCAGCTGGCGAGGATGAGGTTCAGCTGATGGCACTGGAATCCACAGCTGGATGTCGTGAGCAGAAGCACATCTGTATCGCTGCTTTTCAGGAAACCCCATTTTTCAGCCCAAACGGGGAGGATTTGGCAGTCTGGAATGCAGAGAAGGGGAAGGAGCAGAGGGACCCACTGTTCCCTCCAGCACTGCCCCTAACTGTGGGGTTTGTCACACTCCAGTGCCTGGGGACGTGGTCACACAGGGCAGGGGCAAGCACTGAAGGCTGCCAGCCCATGGAAGGCAGACAGTTCCAGGCTGCAAGGTTCCCATCAGATTCCAGCATTTTGGGTACAGCTCCTGCCAAGGCTGGCTCAGGTGATCCCAAGGACACGGAGCTGATCCAGGAGAAGGTGCCCAGTGGTGGGGGAGAAGCGACAGCCCTGCCAGAGTGGCGTTGGTGAGGGCACGTGTCAGCTTGGAACCCCACAATGATGATGCCAAGGCACCAGCCCATCCTGCCCACTCCCAGCCAGCTCTGATCGAGCTCCAGGGCTGGAGCAGGCCCTGGGAAGGAGAAACTGCATCACCCGAGGGCCTCTCTCTTTGCCTTGGAAGGAAGCTCAGCCTGTGCCTGTCACCACGACCGCAGGACAAGTGGCTGGCTGAGGAGATGTCTGAAGAGATGTCTGAAGAGATGTCTGCACCACCGATGCCAAATTGTCCCAGGGAGGACAGTCCTGGGGGAGCTCATCACACCTCCGGCAGCAGCACAGTAAGAGATTACCCAGCTCAGCTTCTCCAGCTGTTCTGATCCTCACTCAGGTGAAGTCTCCACCGTTTCCCAGGCTGCACCTTCTGAGAGGGGCACAGATGACCTGAACCTGAGCTGACCTGATGACCCTGAACCTGAGCTGACCGTCTCTGAGAGCTGGCAGAGCCCCCAGACCTGTCCCTGTGGGTCATTCAGAGCTCCTTCCCTGCTGCCTGCACAGATGCCCTTGCCCAGCTCTCCTCGCTGAGTGATTTTGGTGCAGCACCATCACCCCCAGCTGACTTCTCACCGTGATGCTGCAGCTCCTGCCCCGCAAAATGCTGCTGCCCTCACCCCTGCCCAGCTGATGTTCTCCCTGCATCACGCCTCTCTTCTCCTGGTTTTCCTCTTACCAGCACGTCCATCCTCAGATCCTGGGGTCAGTTTTGTGCCCCTCATGACAAGACAGACATTGAAATGCTGGAGAGTGTCCAGGCAAGGGAATGGAGCTGGGAAGGGGCTGGAGAATTCCTGAGGGAGCTGGGAAAGGGGCTCAGCCTGGAGCAAAGGAGGCTCAGGGGGGACCTTGTGGCTCTGCACAACT
>VWZT01004162.1:94551-109902 GCA_013397055.1 Pachycephala philippinensis
ATGTGGGATACACACCATAAAGTCACCCCAAGACAGGAGAGGGCAGGGGCTGCAGGGCTGGGTTTTGTGCTGGCCACAGCCACCGCTGCTCTTCCCTGCTGTGAGCGAGGCTTTGCTGGGCTCTGCTGCACCCAGACTCCACCAGCCAAGGCTCTCCTGGCTTTGCACTGGTCACCAGTCAGCTTTGGGACTGTTCCCCACTGATGCTGTGTCGCTGTTGTACCAGAGATGGCAAGAAACGACACAGGCCCGATTCAGGAAAGAATGGAATTATTTATTAATTTAAAGATGGGTTTATATATATTAGTTCGCTTGAAGTTTGCTTGAATGGCATAAAATTATTGGTCCCCAACCACCCACCTCTTAGAAGGATTGGCTAAACCCTACAACACCCATTTCAAAACATTTCTCCAGTCAGTACCACACCAATACTGCACAACAACTTGCACCTCCAAGATAAAGGATTGGCTTACAAAAAATCTCTCACTATTTTTTGGCCAGCACCCGTGTGAAAGCAAGGACTTGAAAGCAAGGACTTTCACACGGATGCTGGCAGAAAACTGGAAATTCTCTCAGTGACCAAGCCCTCAGCATCTACAGTGCTGTGTGGCTGAAGGCTGGGGGCTGTGGCTTTGCCCCAAAAACACCTCCCCACTGCTCCCACAGGCTGTGGGATGGGCTCCTGCCCTCCTGACCCCTCTGTGCCTCCACAGAGCCACAGAACAGCTTGGCTTGGAAGGGCCTTTAAAGGGCAGCTGGCCCAAACCTCATTCTTCTCCACAACTTGCAGCTTTCCTCCCCAAATCACCGCCCTGGGCGAAGCAAAGCAGCCTCTGGGACGTTCAGAGACAGCTGCCAGAACCTGGCAGCACCGAGCTCACTCAGGGGTGAAATTTATTGAGGAGAAAGCAATAGCGTTGGGGAAGAAATGCCCCAAATGTCTGTGGTTTATGTTCTTTCCCCAGCAGGAAGAATGTCTTTTAATTATTTGATTAAACCAGCCATGACGTGGAAGAGGTTTGGGCTGTTCATCCTCCTTCCCACCTTCCCTATTTCTTCCATTTCACCACTGGTAACCCCAAAGTTGTGATGCCCAGATTTCCCGAGGACTCTGGGTTTATTTTAGCTTTCCATCTTCCTTCTTTGCAGTCCTTTTTACCACTTTTCTAATGTGGAGAACTTTGCGAAACTGGACGTTAGCAAAGGGAAAATTACAAAAAAACCCCAAGGACCAAGGCTGATGCCCTTCATCCTGTGGTAAGCAGGGTCTGACAAAAGGATGTGGGAAATAGCAATCTGCTAAAACACCCTGAAAATGGGGGAAGAAAAAAAAGGAAAATTATAATTTCAACAACAACAAATGGAAAATTAAAGAAAATCACATCCATGGGGGTTTTGGTGAAAAGATGGACTTTTGATGAGGGGAAATGGTTGTAAATTTCTTGGGATAAAAGTGTTGTTCTCAGAGGCACCTGGGGAAAGCGGTACCACAGCCTCCCAGGTGGGTTGTGCTGGGAAGGCAGCAAAGCCTTTTTGGGAAGCTCCTCCCTTTGAGTCTCGGGGTCCATCCCCACCAGGACTGTGACTCTCACTGCTGGGGACAGGCAGCGGTGGCACAACACAGGGGTGGCAACACAGAACAGGGAAGGAGCCTCAGAAGGGCAACAAATCCATCACTCATCATCCAACGGGTTCTTCACTGGATGGTGAACGACCTTCCTGCTCTGTAAGGTGCTGCTCTCTCACTGCGAGTGCTGGGGGCAGTTTTGGGTGCCTCAATAAGAGAAGGCCCTAAAAGTGTTCGTGAGTGTCCAAAGGAGGGACACGGAGATGATGAAGGGTCAAGAGGGGCCACACAAGGAGCAGCTGAGGGCACTCGGTGTGCCGAGCTGGAGCAGAGGGCACTGAGGGCAGAGCTCAGGGGCCTGCAGCTCCTCCCGAGGGGCAGCTCCGATCTCTGCTCCTGGGACAGGGACAGCACCCAGGGAACGGCCGGAGCTGGGCCAGGGCAGGCTCAGGCTGAGAGCAGGGAAAGGTTCTTCCCCCAGAGGAGCTGGGCACTGCCCAGGCTCCCCAGGGAATGGGCACGGCCCCGAGGCTGCCAGAGCTCCAGGAGCGTTTGGGCAGCGCTGCCAGGGATGCCCAGGGTGGGATTTGGGGTGTCTGGGCAGGGCCTGGGGCTGGGCTGGATGATCCTTGGGGGTCCCTTCAGCTCAGGAAGGGCCTGATTCTCATGATTCATGACCTCTGTCAGTTCAAGCACACGCACACAGACGTGTTCAGGCACACTTGCTGCAGATTTGTCCCTTGAGGTCCCACCAGCCAATTCCTACCACAGCAGTGAGGTGCAGGGCTGTGAATTTCCCTGAGGGTGCCTCTGAGCTGCCCAGAGCAGAGCTGGGAAGGCAGAGGACTGTGGAGAGCACGGCAGGGCCTTGTCACTGGCAGCACCAGGGGAGGAAAGTGTCTGTCCTGGTCAGATCAAGCCCAGAATTCCCCATCCTCTGAGTGATTCCTGCCCAGCCCCACCAGTCCTGAGCCTGGCAGCGGAGGGGCAGGAGCTGGGTACACCAAAACTCCTCCTGCCCTCACCCTGCCGCTCGATTCAGCTCTAGGAAGCTCTGAGGTTTCTCTGCTTTCTTCTGCCATGCCTGGAAAATCAGCACCCACCAGGAGGATGAATTTCCATGAGATTTAAAAAAAACCCAACTGAAACAACAAAAGAAAACACCAAAAACCTCACTGCACTTTCAGGTGTACCAGTGCTGCTCTCTTTTTAAGCGGTAACAGCAGAGTTGGAAACTCTGATCTGGAGCCAGGGAAGGGTCCGAGGCCTGGGGAAGGGAGAAGGTCCCAGCTGGGACAGGATCTGAAGCTGTGCCCCAGCAGTGCCCGAGCAGGGTGAGGGACACTTGGGACACAGCGTGGAGTGGCACAAGGGACACAGATTCATCACCAAGATCCTCCTTGCCCAAAAAGCTGATGACAACCTTAGCAATCAGCCTTTTCAACCCTAACCAAGTATCTCTGTGTTGTGAGCACTGAGAAACGCAGCATCCAATTTGAGGTCGTTCTCAGATGTCCAGTCACACATTTCAGCGCTGAGATTTGGGCTTTTTTGCATTGGCAACCAAACCCTTCCCTACAAACACATCCATTCACCTCCACCGGTGCCACACTTGGGACACAGGGCTGAGTGCCACAGGGGACACAGATTCATCACCCACCTGCCAAAGATCCTCCTTGCTCCAAAAGCTGAAGACAACCTCAGAAATTAGTCTTTTCAGCCCTAACCAAATATCTCTGTGTTATGAGCACTGAGAAACATCCAATTTGAGGCCGTTCTCAGATGTCCAGTCATGCATTTCAGTGCTGAGATTTGGGCTTTTTTGCACTGGCAACCAAAGCCTTCCCTACAAACACGTTCATTCATCTCCACCTTTGTGAGATGTCTCTCAGACACTGCAGGAACCCCCTCGAGTGCTCTGGGCTGTCCAGTCCCACCCAGGGCGCTCTGCTCTGCTCCAGGCTCTGGACCAGCCCATCCTGTGTGCCCCAGACGTGTCCTGAGGGGATGCAGCCACCCCAGAGCTGGGGCCTGACGTGGACAGGGCTGCCTTGACCTTGAAGCAGCGGTGCCTGATCTGGGGAGTGATTTTCCAGCTGGTTGCCCTCGGCTGCTCCAGTCAGTGCTGGAGTTGACTGCCCTGCTGCGGGAGGTGCCAGGCTCATGCCTGGCTGGTGCTGGGAGAGCATAAACACAGGAATAATCAGGGAGGGAGAACCCAGCGCGGAGACGAGAGGAAGGACGGCAGCACACGGCCTCTGTTCTGGCGAGATGGAGAGAAAAGCCAGCATTCAAATACTTCAGCAATTAATTGGTGGTGTGACAGCAAACATGCACTGACTGTAAAACGTTCCTGCGCTGGGCGGTGTGTCTGGGAGCACAGAAATATGGACACCAAAAAGGCCTCAGCAGGAAATTTCTTTAGCCTTTGCAGCACTTTGTGAAAGTTCTGTCTTTCCCATGTAAAGAATTTAAAACAGTGTTATAGTTTTGTAAATTGCTGCACCTGCAGTTACTTCTTAAGTTCTGTTTTTTCTTTAAGGTTGTTTTGGTTTTAACCAGAAAAACATCTAGAAATGGATGTCTCAGAACCTGGCCAATCATCCCAAGGGGTGGGTGGCCAAGGGACCAATTGTTTTATGCCATTCAACACGCTTCTGCGTATTAACATATAAAAGTTGTTCAGTCTTTCATTAAACTCCCTTACTTCGGATCATCTCTTAGTAGCGTGGACTTTGGCATTTTTACCTATTCAGGGTGCTACAGCGACACAGAAATGTGAGTGTGAGCACAGCACCGGGGATGTGAGGCTCTCCTGGGATTCCTTGACACCGTGGGGTTTTTTCCTGCAACACTGACCTGCCTTAAGGGAGTTCGGCTGCCTCTCCTGGTGCTCCCTACCTGCCCTCCCACTGCTCCAAGAGCATCCCGTGCTCTGTGCCCAGCCCTCAGGGGACTGGCACCTGCTGGCCTCACAGCCCATCCCTGCCAAGGGCAACTTCTGCCCTCCAGGGTGGAGGCACACGGCACGGAAAGAGGAATTAAAGTTATTTGGGACGTTTGAGGCTGCACAGAGGGGTGGGTGAGAGCTCATTGCCCCTTTCCCTGCGTTCCTGCCTCACTCCCCGGTGAGGGGATGCAGGGATGGGACGGGGAGGATGTGAGAGCTGCAGAGAGGCTCTGTGTCTGCCCAGGCCCCTCTGGGACCCGTGTCTCTAAGAATAAGTGTCTGTGTCTCCATGGCCTCCGGAAAGCCAATCAACAGCACTCGTTAGCTGCCATTTGGGCTCCCAGTGTCTCCAGCCTATAATTCAGTGGCTTGCATGCATTAATTGTCAAGCTTGGAGTGCTACAAAGAAGCCCAGCCTGGCTTTCTTGTGGTTTGCACTGGCGCCTCGCAGCACAGCTCTCCATCCTTCAGCTCAGGGACTTGGCACAGCAGCCTGGGCCCAGGGCTCTGCTCTCTGAGCTGCATCCCTGCTCTGAGCTCTGGTCCCAGACAGCTGGGCTGCCCCTGGGCTGCCCCGGGGCTCTTCTCACCCTCCTCACCCCTTTCTCACCCTCCTCACCCCTTTCTCACCCTTCCAAGCAGATCTGTGGGGATTCATCCATGAGCAGGTCCCCACCCAGGCCCCTCTGAGGGTCCCAAAAGCCTTTACCCTTCCAATGTCCCCAGGACTGGGCGCTCCCCTGCCCTGGGGACCACAAGCTGCCCTCAGCCAGGTGCCCTCCCAGGGGGTTTTACTGCAAGTTGCACCATTTTCTGATAGAAACACAGAATCCTGGAATTGTTTAGCTTGGAAGAGACGTCTAAGACCATCAAATCCAAGTATTTGCCTAATGCTGACAACGTCACCATTAACCCACGTCCCCAAGCGCCACGTCTCCACATCTTTCAAATCCCTCCAGGGATGGGGACTCCACCACTGCCTTGGGCAGCTGTGCCAGGGATTGACAGCCCTTTCAGTGAGGAAATTTTTTCCTAATATCGAACCTAAACCTCCCCTGGCACAGCTTGAGGCCATTTCTCCGTGTCCTGTCCCTTATTCCCCGGGAGCAGAGCCCAGCTTTGCCCTGGTTTGTTCCTTCTTTCATTGCGCAGAACAAGAAGGTTCCCCCGAGCCTCCTTTTCTCCAGGCTTTTCTCTTCTCGTGGCCATTGATATCGGAGTCAGATGATGGTGAGAAGGGAAGGGATTGGACTGCCAGACCTGCAGGGGTGAGTACAAACAGAGCCCCGTGCTGGCTCCAAACCCAGCTCTGGTGTTTCCAGAGCTCAGACCGTGCCTGTGCAACTCCCCACCTAAGGAACCGTGTGGCTGCTGTTGGGACAGCACAAATGGGCCACAAATGGGTCACAAACGGGTCACAAACCCACCCCAGCACTCTCAGAGCACAGGGCTCTGCTCCAGGCTGCTCCCAAGCTCTTGGGGCAGGGCTTGAATGTCGCAGTGCCCTTTGAAAAGGCTGAAGAACAAAGAACTCAAGTGGTTTGTTAATTCACCCGTCAGTGCCTGTGCCTCCAGAGTGACCAGTGTGACAGGAGAGTCCGGGCATCCCCCACAGCTGCAGACCCTCACTGGGGGCAGATGTTTGAGCTCTCTGTGCTTGGCATGAGCTGTGACCTGCAAAACCAGCCACGGGTGGGTGCCTGGGGAGGGAATCGGGCTGTGCAGACAGGAACCTTTTGTTCCGTGCTCTTGGAGCAGCAGCTTCTGGACTTTCTGCGGCTGTGGTCACGTCTGGGCCACCCTGTGGCGTGGACCTGTCACCCCCAGAGTGTCACTGCAGTGCTGAAGGCTGAGGTTACACCGGGCTGCACCAGCAGGAGCAAAGCCAGAATGCTGGGGGGAGGTCCTGCTCCCTGTCTGGCCCTGGGGGTGACATTTCTGGAGCCCTGGGGGTGACATTTCTGGAGCCCTGCGGGTGACATTTCTGGAGCCCTGGGGGTGATGGTTCTGGAGCCCTGGGGGTGATGGTTCTGGAGCCCTGGGGGTGATGTTTCTGGAGCCCTGGGGGTGATGGTTCTGGAGCCCTGGGGGTGATGGTTCTGGAGCCCTGTTTTGGACCCTCGGTACAGGAGAGGTGCAGAGGGAGATCAGGATGCTCAGGGGGCTCCAGCACGGAACCCAGGATGCAGGAACCAGGCTGGGGCAGCTGGCAGAGCACAGAACTTCAAAGGAGTGACCCATCCCCCACTGCTGGAACAGGACAGGTTGGAGAGGCTGGAGCCAGGCTCCCATCGGGGTGTGCAGAGCCAGAGGCAAGGGACACCTACTGCAGGAAGGGAAATCCCACGTGGATGTGAGGAGCACGTTCCTCAGCACAAGGGCAGCACAGAGCTGCAGCAGGTGCCCCAGGGAGATGGTGTCTCCATTTTGGGATTTTTAAAAACTAAGAGGGCCAGTCCCTGACCAACCTTCTGCAGCTTTGCAGCTGCCACTGGAGACGGTGGCTGGGCCAGAGACCTCCAAATATCCCTTCTGGCCAAAATCTGCCTGTGGTGCTGTGTTTCTCTAGTTCCTAACGCCAGTCTGAGCCCAAAGACCATTTTTAGTTCCATGAATCCCACAGGATGATTACAGGTGGGTTGGTCTGACCCCATCTGTCCATGGGGCAATCTCAGCTCCTGCAGTGTGAGAAACACCAGTGCTCCCCTCCTGGGGCTGCTGATGGGTTTACAGGCTGCTGGCAAACCTCTCCAGCCACAGGGAGCTTCATTTCTTTCCAGCTGGGTGGAGGTTGTTCATCCCTTAACCCCCAGTTCTGCCTCTTGGTGCCCTCCCTCTCTGTGATTCCCTCTCTGAGGGCAGGGCTCGCTGCTGGAGGATGTGCTGCGTTCTGTCCTCTGCTCCTTTCCTTCACTTTGCCTTCTGGACTGTGGCTGGGTTTTGCACGAATGGTTTTTGTTTGCTTCCCTCAGAAATAGGTGGCAATTTAGGGTCATCCCAGAATCGTGCGATAGTTTGGGTTGGAAGGGACCTTAAAGCTCATGTTATTCCAACACCCTGCCATGGGCAGGGACACCTTGCACTATCCCAGGTGGCTCCAAGCCCTGTCCAGCCTGGCCTTGGACACTCATATGTAAGTTATCCACCCCCCTTCCCCGTCCTTTCACACATTTGTATCCTTGTTCCTTCTCATGTTCACTCCTTGTATTCATTGGTGCTGAATTTAACCCGCAGTTTTATTTCCCAGCAGCTCATGGTTGGGTTCATCCTACAAACCCCAGCAGCTTTGTGATCCTACAGACCCCAGCAGCTCTGTGATCCTACAGACCCCAGCAGCTCTGTGATCCTACAGACCCCAGCAGCTCTGTGATCCTACAAACCCCAGCAGCTCTGTGATCTCTGGCCATCCAGGTTTCCCCACAAGGAGAGGGAGAGCAGCACATCCAGGGCACAGCTCACCTTATCCAGAAAGAAACACTCAGGCAGGGCAGCTGTGCCTGCCCAGGGGCTGAGGGGTCATGGCCAGCTCGGGGAGAGGCTGCTCTGCTGAGGAACTGGGAAGGGGCTGGCAGCACGTTCTCCTCCTCCTCCTCTGTGAGCGAGGCACGAGGCTCAGGGTGGGTGTGATGGGAGCTGCAGTGCTGAGAGCAGATTTCCAGCTTTGTGTGCTGAAAACTCACTCCAATAAACTGACATTGCATCTCCCCCAAGCCCTGCATTCCCCACCAGCCCTGCTCTGCCTGCCCGGGTCACCTCCCCGACCTTTCCAGGAGGTGCCAGCTCTGCCCTCCCCACTCCTGTGGTACCACGGGCAGTCACGGCTCAGCAGCTCAGCAGTTTCATCACTGTGTTCCTCAGATCTCCAGAGCTAAATCCACCTGGTCCTGGTGGTTTGCTCCTGCTTCTGATTGATGTTTCAGTTTGAAATGCTTCCCAGATCCCCATCCCCAAAGATCTGCTCTGGCACTGGGACCTCGTGCAGCTCTCCCTGCGAACGATGATGCAGATAATTCATCTGTGTGACCTTTTCCTCACCGAGCGTTTCTCTTACATCTTCACCATCTCTTGGCCCTGCAGACTTTTTGGCAGGCTCTTTGCTTCTGATGTATTTGAAAAAGCTTTTATTACCAGCTTTTACACCATTAGCAAGCTGCTTCTCCAAGTCGTTCCTGGCAGGATCTGCCAGGCTTTAATTTTTAGCTCACTTGCCTTTGTGCCATCCCATTACGTGCACACGAAGGGGGGGCTGGTCCCAGCTGAGCTCCCTCCTGGGCCTGCTCCCCTCCCACATCCCCAGCCCCTGGTGTTCCTGGGGTAAAAAACATGGACAAAACCTTTTTATTCTGCTGCAACATGTGGTGCCTTCCTTAAAGCTTCCATTTCTGGAACCAGGTAACTCCCTGGAAAATTCAGCTTTTGCTGTCACTGCTCCCCAGCCCAGAAGGAGGGAAACAGGGAGAGCTGAAAGGTGAGCACCACAGGAGCTGCCTGGAAGTGACTGGGAGCAGGGCAGACAGGGATGCTCGTGTGTCCTGGGCTGGGGATCAGAGATCAGCAGGATTCAGCAGTGGAGGTCCCTGACGGGGAGCTGGGATGTGCTGTGGGGTCACAGGTGCTGTGGGACCAACTGCAGCTTCACAGTAGTGGGCAAAATCCACCTGCTGTGGGATCCCTTCTTCTCTCCAGGCAGGTGATCCCTGCTCTGTGGGTGGCTGAGTGATTTTTCGTGATAAATCCCCTACTTTGTGCAGCTTTCCTTGATACAGACCTGTTCACAGCTCCAGGGTGGAGTCCTGGCAGCTTTGCCCTGCCCACACGGCTTTGGGAGGCTTGGTGGTGGTGTCCAGAGGACATTTCCCTTCCCTGGCCACGGGTGATGAGCTCGGGGCGCCCGTGTCCTCTGTTCCCACCGTGCCTGGAGCACATCACGCTGGCCTTAAGCCCACCTCAGAGGAGACCCCAGCCCCAGAGGGTGCAGCCCTGCAGGATTTCAGCTCTGCAGCATTTCAGCCCTGCAGGTTTCAGCCCTGAGGGCTCAGTGAGTGGCAGTGACCCCACAATCAGCAGGGAGGGACACTCGGTGTCACCCACAGCGCTGGGAGCTGGCGCTGGTTCTGTGTGCCAGCGATGCCCTCCCTGCCCTCCATCCTCACCCACAACCCCCTGGAGGGAGGAGAAAGGCTGGGGAGCGAGGGGGCCGGGTGCAGGGATTGTCTGGATGGCTCTGGGATGCAGATGGCTGATGACAAGACGCTCGAGGCAGGCGCTGGCAGGAGCTGCCACCGGCGCTTGGCAGCACTCGTGTGACACTGCACAGAGCCACTGATTACCTGAGTCCTGCGGGGCCCTGGGGGGGCACGCTGCAGTCAATAAGCAGCTCTGGGTATTATTTAAGAAGTCAGCAGCAGCAGTTTGGGGCCTTCAGGACCCTCTGATCAGATAGCTGGGTGGCTGGGGGAAGTGCAGATAACAGCAGGGGGACAAGCAGGTGACAAGGCCGTGTGTTATCTGCTGAGCTGCTGCCGGGTGTCACTGTCGGTGCTGGAAGGTTTTAATGGCACAGCTTGTGAATGAAAATAACCCCTTCAACCCGAAATTTGCTGCCCTTTCCAGTCTTAAGAATCGAACTTTCCGGTACTGGCGAGGCACTGATCGATTTTTCACACAAATATAAAAATCTGGACTGGCTCGTCCTGGGATGTGACTGAAGGCTGGGGCCTGCCAGGGTCTTTATGTAACACACAGCCTTGGGCTGGCAGCAGAGGAGATGTCTTGGAGACAGCTGGCATCGGATCTGTCGGACATGGGGGAAGCTCCTGGCAGCTTCTCCAAGAGGCCCCTGCTCCCAAAGCCTTGCAACAAACCCCACGGAGCAGGGGAGAGCTGGGGGTGCTGCCTGAGCTCGTGGCAGGGGTGGCTGTGGGATTGTGTTCTCTGAACCTGTGCAGAGCTGGGGCAGCCCTGGTTTGCTCACAGACACAGGGCAAGTGCTGAGAGAGCAGGTGGGAGCCTCAAACGCGTCTCAAACTGACCTCCTCCACCCAGCCCTTGCCTTTGCTCTGTCCCCTTTGCCACTCTTCTGCATCCCTGTCTGTGCCTCTGCCTTCCCCATCTCCCCCTCCTCATCCCAAACTCTGCCTTCCATCAGTTGGGGCATCCCAAGCTTGTTTCTTCCATCATGTGGGGCATCCCAGGCTTGTTTCTGGACTCACACCGTGCACTGGCTCCTCATGGCTCAAGGACACCCCCCAGAACTGCTCCAGGATCCCCAGCACCCACTGCAGGAGGAGCACAGGGACTTGTTGTCTCTTCAGATCCCCCACAGGCAACCTGGCAGCTTCCACCCACCTGGGACAGGGGATGGACTCCAAAAAGCTCTGCTTCCATGATGCCTCCGGCCTCTGATTTACCCCCTGCCCCCTCCTGCCTTGCCTGCTGGTTTCTGACCCCTCTTCAGGCTGATGGGGAGGCCACAATCCCCAGCCACTTGCCAGTCATTGGCACCTTCTCCTCTCCATCCTGATCCTGGCTTTGCCCATCAGGTCCTTGTCAGGGGAGGGTTTTGTCTGCAGCAGCCTGGACCCAGAGTCTGGGATGTGGGTGGTTCTAGGATCATCCTCTGAGCAGCTCAGGCAGAGCCCTGCCTCCCCTCCCCAGTATGGGCATGAAAAAAGGCCTCAGGCTGGGAATTTCTTTAGCCCTTGCAGTACTTTGTGAAGATTCTCTTTCTCATGTGAAGAATTTTAAAACAATGTTATAGTTTTGTAAATCTCTGCACCTGCACCTACTTCTCAAGGATTTCAACCAGAAAAACATCCAGAAACGGATGTCTCAGAACTGGAGCAATCACCCCAAGGGGTGGGTGTCCAAGTGACCAATCATTTTATGCCATTCAACACACTTTCGCTATTAACATATAAAAGTTGTTCAATCCTCCATTAAATCTCTTTTACTTCGGACAAATTCGTGGCAGTGTGGACTCTGTCAACTTTACCTCCTTGGCAGCAACAGCGACATCCCAGCAGCTGTGATGTGCTCAACTCTTCCCTCCCCTGGTGTGTGCACACCTCACCCTTCTCCCTGGGTGATTCCTGCACGGAGGGGGTTGTTACAGGGGAGTTTTGGGATGGAAACGTGCCACGTGCTCGGAGCCACCTGCTCCTGACTAATTGTGCCATCTCCAGTGCCAGCCTCTCGTGCTTGGGGCTCCCTGGGACTGGAAACCCAGCGCTGCTGGCAGCTTCTGCTGGTGCTTGTGGTGAGCTCAGTGCTCATAAATCCCTGGGGTTGTGGTTAATCCTCCATGGGGTAATTTAATTGCGTGTCAGGGGTTCACAGGGATGTGTCCAGGAAGATGGAGATTTTAACTCAGTGCTCTCCAACAGGAGCTGCTGATTTTGGGCACTGTTGTGAGCATTCATCATCTGGAGAACTGAAATAAGGGATGTTAAATTCCAGAGCTCCCGATCCATGTGAGGTTAAGTGAGCAATCACACACACACACATATGTAAGTTATCCTTCTTGGGCCTGTTAGGCCAGTTTCCTCCAGAAAACACCAAATTTTGGCCCCAGACTGATGCAGACTCTGAAGCCACCTGGTTTGCAATCCCTGGTGAGCTTTTACCTGTCTCCATGGTCCTAAAGAAGGCGGTGAATCCCCACACACCCACTTTGTCCATCCCAATTACCCTTCAGCCCGTTTCCTCCCTTGTACCCTCCTGTGCCCTGCAGGTCTCCGGGGCTTCCAGGGTTGGGGTGACCAGTCCTGGAGCTGCTCCCTGGGGTCTGTGCTCTGTGATACTGAACATTGTGCTCCAGCTTTGGCTGTCAGGTCTCAGGGAGCAGTGGATGAACAGGATATTCCCAGGAGGAGGAGGAGATGAGCCTTCAGCATCGCCTGTCTTTTCCCAGCTTGCTTCCACACCTCCTGCTGCTCAGCAGCTTTGGGTGAGATCCCAGAGCTCGGATCCCTTCCCACCAGCTGTCCCCTGCCTGGCTCAGGGGAATCGCCACGTGCAGGGCTGGGAGAGGAGGGGGTGGGATGGGGGATTTGAGACAGGGCAGCACCGTCCGGCTGGGGACCCCCGGGCACAACTGGACTCCCAACCTTGGTTTTGATGCCTCAAGAGGCCAACCTAGAAACAGAGACTGGGCAGGAGGAAGGGAATAAAGGTGGATATTTATTTGAAAGGCCTTCAGAGGCACACCCTGGGCAGGCCAAAGGCTGCACCCAAGATGGACCCCGAGTCACGAGTTCTTCACACTTTTATAGCTTTGCTCCATTTGCATCTCAACCCAATTTCACCAATTAAACTTTAGCTAATGATGGAATTTGCCCTCAGCTTGCCCCCCTTCTCAAGATGCTGGGTTCCACATTTTGGGCCTAGGCCGAGCTGGGTGTCCTTGGAGAGCAGCCTGGAGAGGCTTTGTTCTGTCTGTCTCAGCATGAGAGAGCAGCAGCTCCCAGGCTGCAGGGCACTGCAGAGTTACACACTGGGAATGCAGGGTTTGGAAAATATAAAAGTTAAAACCTAAGGCATCAATTTCATCCAGGCTGAGCCCTGCTTGGCCCAGGCAGCAGGGAGAGCCATGATCTGCAGGGCTGGAGGTGCCCAGGGCTTCCCAGGTGTGCTCAGCTCCAGCAGCCTCCAAGGAAGGACCAGGGCAGCTGAGCAGCCCCCAGCAGCAGCAGGAAAGGTCGGGGTTCAGCCTCGTCACTGAGAACAGCTGAGATCTGAGGTTTAGATCTCCCTGGGAAAGAACACACGACCTTGAACATTTCAGTTTGATCTGGGGGAGGAAGAAGGTAAGAAACAGCATCTGAGCCAGCAGCAGGGCGAGCCTCCCCTGGGAAGGCAGGTGTGGAATTAACTCTCACCTTGCTGCCGTTCCCCTGCCAGGTGTTCCTGCCAGCTCGGGGTCTGGGGGGTGACAGAGCCCGCAGTTCAGAAAGGAGAACAATTAACAAGAAATAAAACACCGGCGAGCCCTGAAAATCACCTGCCAGATAATAAAGAGAAAACAAATCTACCCTTTTTCTTTGAGAGCTCTTCTTAGCTCAGCAGATTTATTGTTGCCTTTTTAAATTTTAACAACTTGCAAGGCCACTGTGCTGGCTTCCATTACATTAAAACTTTTGCTTTTTATTCCCTAATTCGGAGCAGAAGGGAAGCTAAATCACCAGGCAGTGAAAGGTTTGCAGTTGACAGGTGCTGCTGTGAGAGGAAATAGGTTTCTCCTGCAAGGTGTCCCACTGGGCAGCAGGCGATGAGAGGGGGGCTGCCTTCCTCTGGTCCTCGTGGGGAGGGGGGAACCAGGCTCCTGCAGTCTTTGGGGTCCCTGGAGCGAGACCTGGCTCTGAGGATCAGCTCCAGCATTGCCACGTCAGACAATGGGCATTTTCCAGGGCACACGCTGGTCTTGGGGATGCAGCTGCTGAGTCCCTTTGATGCCTAAAGAGGCCAACCCAGAAACAGAGACTGGACAGGAGGAAGGGAATAAAGGTGGATATTTATTTGAAAGGCCTTCAGAGGCACACCCTGGGCAGGCCAAAGGCTGCACCCAAGATGGACCCCGAGTCACGAGTTCTTCACACTTTTATAGCTTTGCTCCATTTGCATCTCAACCCAATTTCACCAATTAAACTTTAGCTAATGATGGAATTTGCCCTCAGCTTGCCCCCCTTCTCAAGATGCTGGGTTACACATTTTGGGCCTAGGCCGGGCTGGGTGTCCTTGGAGAGCAGCCTGGAGAGGCTTTGTTCTGTCTGTCTCAGCATGAGAGAGCAGCAGCTCCCAGGCTGCAGGACACTGCAGAGTTACACACTGGGAATGCAGNTCAGCTGGCTGGTGCCACAGCGGTGCCAGGTCTCCAGCCTGGCTCTGCTTTATCACACCTGCCCCTATCCCACCTCCCCACGTGCTGAATTCTGTGCTTTATTTTGCCCTGTTTGGTCAATTTTTGGCTCTGTTTGGGCCAAAGATTGTCACTGAGTGTCAGAGCCTGATCCAAGAGACGGGACCAACTCTGTTGTTTGTGATTTATCACTTGAAAAATCACACGAGGCATCAGTCTCAGGAGTTACAGGTTTAACAGCAAGTCACCATAACTAAAGAAAGTCACGAGTTTCAGAGTTACATGGCAATTTATAACTTTCTAGTCCAACAGACAATTAACACGAAGCTTTGTTTTGATTTTATAACCTATCACCTTTGGTACTTTTTACTGCATTGCGTCTGTTTCTTGACCAATAACTTGTTGGCTCACATACACACAGATACTTCTATTATAACATCTAAATTCTTAACTTAAACTATAAAATCATATTATTATACTTAAAACCTTTCACCATATCACCCAATACATTTTCTTACTTATAACTATAGAAACATAGGTTTATAATTTTTCTACTTAAGATCTGTATGCCTTTATCATTACATCAACCCAAGCTCTTTCCAGGGCTGTAAATTAAACTCATCAGTGTTTGTGGGGGTTTCTACTCCTCCGTTTTCCACAGGGAAGGACCTGGGTGGCCTCAGAGGGATGCTCGTGGCAGTTCCCACACACTGCAGCAAGCACAGGGACACCACAGTCCAACCCCACTGTGACACTGCAGTGGTTCTGGCTGTCCCCTGCACCCTCAGTGGTGACCCAGGGCCCCGTGGGCACGTGCAGCATCTTCCACAGCCTTCAGAACACCTAGGCCATGGGAATGCAAAGAGATACGTGGGCTGTTGGAGCAGGATGAGCTTCAGATCCCTTCCAACCCAACCTATGCTGTGATTCTATGATTCCATGCTCCAAGGGGCACAGCCGAGCTTGGGGCAGCCAGAG
>VWZT01004163.1:0-12798 GCA_013397055.1 Pachycephala philippinensis
CACAGCACCTCTGACACAGCACCCCAGCACAGCACCTCTAGCACAGCACAGATCGGCACAGCACCCCGGCACAGGGATCGGGATGGGGCACCGCATCCACCCCTGGGACACGCGGCACATCCCGGGATCCTGCTGAACCATCGATCCCGAGCCCTGCCAGGAGAGGAGGGCACTGCACAGATCGGTCTGCTGAGATTCGGTCAGGTTCAGTGAGAGACACGGAGATCTGGTGAGGTTCGGTGAGATTCGGTGAGATTCACCAAAATTTGATGAGATTCAGTGAGATTCGGTGAAATTTAATGCTATTTAGTGAGATTTGGTGAAATTTAATGCTATTTAGTGAGATTTGGTGAAATTCACCAAAATTTGATGAGATTCAGTGAAATTTAGTGCTGTTTAGTGAGATTTGGTGAAATTCACCAAAATTTGGTGAGATTCAGTGAAATTTAGTGCTGTTTAGTGAGATTTGGTGAAATTCACCAAAATTTGGTGAGATTTGGTGAACTTTAGTGCTATTTACCGAGATTCGGTGAGATTCACCAAAATTTGGTGAGACTCGGTGAACTTTAGTGCTATTTAGTGAGATTTGGTGAGATTCACCAAAATTTGGTGAGACTCGGTGAACTTTAGTGCTATTTACCGAGGTTAGGCGCGATTCACCAAGGTTGGGTGAGACTCGGTGAGATTCGCTGAGTTTTGGTGAAATTTGCTAAAACCTAAGATTCGAGGAGAGACGTGCTGAGGAAGGGGACGGATCCAGAGGGGATCCCGGCAGCCGCAGGACCCGCCGTGGTCAGAACCCCTGCCCAGCCCCAGGCCAGACGCCGGCGCTGCCGCATCCGTGCGGCTCCCGCGGCGCCTCGGGCGCGGCAGGACCTGCCCGGTGTCACCCACGGCACCGCAGGCACCGGGGCCACCCGCCCGGCCTGTTCTGCCGAGCTCCCCCGCCCTCTGCAAACCCCAAATTCCGGGCGGGGGACGCACGAGGATGGCAGGCACCCATTCCCACTCCCTTGGGCAGGGACGTTGTGTCCATCCCATCGTCCCTGAGGATCTGGGAGCTGGGAGAGGACTCACAGAGAGCTCAGCAGTGCCAAAATTGGCGTTACCCACATTTGGGGTTGTTCTGGTATTCCAAGGCTCAATTTTGCAGCCGAAATCTCTTCCATTAAATATTTCAGCTTCTCATTAAATATTTTACATTTCATTTCCCGATCCAGGTTTTTCAGGGAAGGCATTGCAGTCCTCTGTGGGCACAGGGTCAGCCACCCTGATGCGGTCCCAGAGGAGTGTCCGGGGGGGAATATTGTCCCCTGGACCATGTGTAGGACCAGGGATTCCATCCCCACACTGGGGACAGGCTCTGCTGTGGGGCAGGGGACTGTGGGGACTCCAGGGTCTGGGACCTCCACGAGCACCTTGCTGCATGCCGGGATCATGGAATCATGGAGTGGTTTGGTTTGGAATGGGCCTTGAACAGCATCCAGCCACACCCATTCCACGGGCAGCGACACCTTCCACTGTCCCAGCTTGCTCCAAGCTCCATCCTTGGACACTTCCAGGGACGGGGCAGCCACAGCTCCTCTGGGCAGCCGGTTTGGGATGAAACCCGAGGGCTGTCAGAGCATCCAGGCAACACCTCCCTGACCTCGGCTGGAGAAGGGTGCGAGGATCTGGGCGCGGCTGAGCGCCAGCAGCAGCAGGGCCGGGCCAACAGTACCATCTCCTGGCCGCGGGGAGGGCTGCGAGGGGGGAGCAGGGCTGGGG
Source organism: Pachycephala philippinensis (assembly GCA_013397055.1). Classification (NCBI taxonomy): domain Eukaryota; kingdom Metazoa; phylum Chordata; class Aves; order Passeriformes; genus Pachycephala; species Pachycephala philippinensis. The sequence continues at coordinate 1,768 of VWZT01004163.1, forward strand.
GCCGGGTGCGACACGGGCCGGGCGCTGGGAGGGACCCCTTTGCAGGGGGAGGTGTTTCATGAGGGGTTTGGATTCTCCTGATTCCCATGGGCATGGAACCGAGCTGGAAACGGGGAGCCCAGGCTGGATTTTGGGCTGGGAGCCCAGGCTGGATTTTGGGCTGCTGGAGGTGTTTGGTGCAGCCTGGACAGGGCAGTCCTCACACCAGTGGCACCAGGAGGGTGAGCTGGGCGAGCATCCTGCCCACCCCTCACCCCAGCCCCGGGCACTGGGATGTCTCTGGAGATGGGAGACCCCCCAGACCACCCGTGGTTGGCAGGGGGGCTTCATTGCTCTTCTCTGCTCTTCTCCTGAGCGCTGCACCTTGGGGTGATGGTTCTTGAGCTCCTGTGACCTCAAAGAGCCTCCTGACCCCTCAGACCCTGGCTGGGAGATTTGGGAAGTGAAGATACCCCGCTGGGTGTCCTCTTCACCTGGGGAGCTTTGCTGGGAGGCGAGTGCATCCCAGCTCAGGTGTTCCTGATGTTCCTTCAGCACTGACAGCTTCTCCCTCCATTGAGCCACCCTCAGGGTTGTCCACGTGGACAACAATGTGATCCCTTGCACCACATCCGTGTCAGAGCCCTGTCCTCAGAGTCCCATATCTCCTCTCCTCTCCTCTCCTCTCTCCTCTCCTCTCCTAGGGTTATAAGGGATCGAGCCAGGGTTAGGGCTAGGGCTAGGGTTATANTGCTTTCCTGGTGTTTGGTACATGAGGGTGTTTACCTGACAGCTCCAATTGTCCTGGGGTGGTCACCTCCTGTGATCAAAGTCCTTAAAAAACCATTCTAGAAACGACACATTCAAATGATCACCTTCAATATGTGCCCAGGGCTACATTTTTTACATTAAAGGTGATTTCAGACACTTGAGTTTGTTTTCTTAATTAATTTCAATTCCCTGGAAAACACTCAGGCAGGAATGGATATTTTTTTGCCCCTGAATTCACAGGTCCACAAAAAAAAAAAAAAATTAAAAAAAAAAATCCTATTTCTTGATGTTAGAGCAACCAGGCAATATTCCCTCATCCAAACAAGCATTCCCAGATTTAGATCGTGCAGCCCGAGGTTATCTGATCCCCTGGCACTGAAGGATAAAGCTCCAGAAACTTGAGGGTATTCAGACAGCTGACCCCACCTCACATTCCTCAAAGAGCTGGACCTGGGGGCACCTGAAATACCTGAGATAAGATACCTGAGATAAGGTGGGAACCACGTCTCAAGATTCCCCAGGGGCTCATCCTTTCTGTCCCCATGGAGGATTCCTGAGGATCTGAGGAAATACTCTGGGGTTGTGTGGCTGAAGTGAAGGTCAGCCCAAGAGTCTGTCTTGATGGGAGGACAAGATCTTAATTCCTTTGCCTCTGAGATCCTGAGATTAGAATTCTATTTTCAGCACTGCTGAATTTCTCAGTAGCTGTGAAGAGTTCCAGGTATAATTCCACTTTCCATTCCTTCCTGAATTGCAGAGTTTAATGTGTTAAGCCACGGGAAGCAGTGGAAGGAGAAGGAACACGTGTCTTCTGTCAGGAAATAAGCTTCTTCTGTAGGTAAATCAGTTTTTTACAGTATAAATATAGGATTAGAGAAAAAAAGTTCATGCCTGGAGTTCTGGGACTTGGATTTTCAGGGCGACAAGGAGTTTGGAAAACAGAGGAAGATAAACATCGTTCCCAACCAGAAATATTTTGGTAATGTCACATGGTAAATAGCTCATCAAGGGATTGATTATACGCAACTTGGTGTTTGCTTATCATCTGCAGCTTGAGCACATTCAGCGCTCCCGAGGGATGGGTTTGGAATCTGTGTAAGGAGGAAAACACGGAATAGACAGCGGGTAAAAACTGGGATGTGATGTGTGGGAAAGGGGTTCCTCAGCCTCCCTCTGTTACTCTGGGATGGGAAGCGCTGGGGGCAGAATGTGGAATATTTCTGTTTGTTTATTGGTTTCTAAGGAGTTTCTTCTCCAACTCAGAGCAGGGAATCCACGGCTCCTGCTGAAAACATGGGAGGAAGAGGAAGCAGGTGAGTTCTGTCAGGATGTCTCACACAGCTGCTGGAGAGCCAGGGTTGGACCCTGCGAGGAGTCACGGAGTCATTCAGGCTGGAAAAGCCCTCTGAGATCGAGTCCAGCCATTCCCAGCACTGCCCAGGCCACCCCTGACCCCTGTCCCCAAGTGCCACATCCACACCCTTTCTGAACACTTCCAGGGATGGGGACTCCACCCCTGCCCTGGGCAGCCTCTTCCAGGGCTTGACAACCCTTTCCATGCAGAAATTTGCCCAACATCCTACCTAAACCTGCCCTGGCCCAGCCTGAGGCCATTCCCTCTCCTCCTGTCCCTGTTCCCTGGGAGCAGAGCCCGACCCCCCCGGCTGCCCCCTCCTGTCAGGGAGTTGTGCAGAGCCACAAGGTCCCCCCTGAGCCTCCTTTTCTCCAGGGAACGTTGGGGATTTCCAAAAGGGCTCCCCGTTCTCCAGCAGCAGGTCCCTACACACGTTTCCAAATAAAGTTCCTTCTTAAATTTCATCTTTATTTCCAACAAGAGATGAGAGCACCGAGCCCCGGGCAGGGCATGTGACAATCTGCCACCCCCCGGTGCTCTCCTGCTTCCTGTGGGCAGAGGGACCCAGCAGCCACGGACTTTATTAACAGGAACAGGCTTTTGCCACAAGAATTCAAGTCAGGCCTGGGCACTGATAAAGCCCTGGCAGCTGGAGTCTGTCCCACAACAAGGGGACAGGGAGGTGACACCTCCCTCCCCCTGTGCCCAAGAGAAGAGCAGAGAAGAGCCACAGTGCCCCCAGCCAAGGGGTTCAGGCACTGGGGCTGCTCTGCCATCTCTGGAGGCTGCAGGATGCCAAATCCTGCCGTGGATCCTCCTGCTGTGAAGGCCACCAGCTTCCAGAGGGTTCAGCAAACTGCCCAAAGCAGATTTGTCACCGCTGCTCCAGCAGCAGCTCCCAGGGCTGGTGTCCCTCTCATTTGTGCCCCGTGAGCAGCCCCCAGGCCGAGCTCTCAGACACGTGTCCCCCCCCTGGAGTGGGTGGATTCGGTTCTGTTTAACAAAAATAACAGTTTCCTCCTCGCCCTGCTCCAGGAAGAGGAGGAGGAGGAAGGGGTGAAGCCGGGCATGGTTTGGCACAGCTGGACCCTGGCACTGGGCACGGGGCTGGGCTGCTCCAACCAGGGCACCTCCAGGAGGCCTCTGGCATCAGCAGGTGCTGGGGAGAGCAGTTCCCTGCCCAGCTTCTGCAGGAGGAGCGTTTTCATGGAATCACACAGTGGTTAATGCTGGAAGGAGCCTCTGGAGGGCACCTGGTCCCCGCCTCTGCTCCAGCAGGGCCCCGGGACTGTGCCTAGGCAGGTTTTTAACACCCGCAAGGATGGAGAGCACACAGCCTCCCTGGGCAACCTGTGCTCCATCAGCAGTAAAAAAGTGTTTTCCTGAGGTTTCAGGTGGTGCCCACGGGCTTTGGGCACTGCTGAGAAGAGCCTGGCTTCATCCTCCCTTCAGGTATTGATGGGTGGTGATGAGAAACCCCTGAGCTTTCTCTTCCCTAAACACCCCCAGCTCTCCCACACATTCCTCGTGGCTCAGGGGCTCCAGTTTTTCCCTTGTCCTTCACCCAGCTGTCCCCTGTGTGCCCGTGTCGCTGTTGTAGAGGGGCCCCCAGAGCACAGCACCATCGTGCAGGGATGGCCTCACTGAATTTGGGAATGACCCTCCCTCGTTCCTCAGCCCAGGATCCCATTCACCACCTTTTGCCAAGGGCACACGGGTGGTTCATGGTCACCCCAGTGTCCAGCAGAGCCCCCAGTGCTCTGTCCCAGCTGGGTGTCCCCCCCACATCCTGCTGCCTGGGGCTGTTCTTCCCCAGGGCTCCCAAACTCCGAGTTCTGCCTCCTTAGGCCGAGGCTGGAGGTCCCACAGCAGTTTCCAGCCCTACCAGTACCAGAGTCAGCCCAGAAAGGGAGAGCCCAGAGGCCTCAGGGCTCATCCTGATTCTTGTGAGCTCAGGGCACAATGCCAACCCCCGCAATGAGGAGGGAATATTCTTCTGAGCAAGGAATACCCATGGCTGCCGTGCCCAGGGCCAGCAGCACTCCTGGAGAGGCCCAGGTGGGGAAGAGCCTGATCCCAGTTCCCAAAGGGCGGGCACAGCTTGAGCAGCTCTTTCCCACCTCTCCCAGTGAGTTTGGGGGAAAAAGGACCAGCCCAGGGAGTGCAGAGATTGTCAGTGCTTTATTTGTGGCAGGGGCCCGGCTTCCTCACAGGGACAGCAGCACAGGGCCACCGTGGGACCCCAAAGCTCACCCACGGGGGGCTGGGGCTGCCCCAGGCTGGCCAGGGCACGGTGGGAGCTGCTGGAGGGGGCTCCATCCCCATCTCTGGGTGGTCTAGGATGGGGGTGACAGGGCCCCACTGTCACTGCCCTGGGGCTGCAGTGCTCCCACCATCCTCCTCCTCCTCCTGCTCTGTCAGCAGCTCCGAGGGGTTGGCACCTCGTTGGGGCAGAGCCCCGGAGAGCTGTTCCTTCTCCGGGCTGCAGCCCACGCCTGCAGGAGATGGGCAGAGGAAGGGTGAGGAGCTGGCTGGGTCCAACCTTGCTCCTGTGCTGGAGGCACCCCGGGGATCAGCGCTGGGTCCCACAGAGCGGGATGAGCCCGTCCAAGGCTGCCTCAGAGACCACCCCACAGGGCTGAGGATGGGGAGAACCTCGGGCCCTGGAGCAGCAATGCCACCATGGGGACAGGCCTGGGTGTTTGGTGGCACCCAGGCTGCAGCAAAGAGAGGGAGAAGCTGCCCAGGAGCACAAGGTGGAGATGGCAAAGCAGAGAGAATGGGCTGAGGGGGGCAAGTCGGAAATGGTGCCTCAAGGGGCATCACCTTCCTCATCCTGAGCCTCTGACGCCTTCCCCTCCAGGCTCTGGGACAGCAGGGTCAGCCTCCTGAGAGCCAGCAGGGCTTTCCCTGTTTTCTGCAGGGAAGAGAATGAGACTGAGCTCTTCAGCCAGAGCCATCCCCACCCCGTGTCCCCACCATCCCACTAGGTACCTGCCACTTGCGACGCGCCAGGAACTGCCTGATCCTCTCCTTGGACAGCACCTTGGGGCTGCTGGCCTGGGGCTGCTGCAGCCAGGGGTGCAGCAGAGCCCCTGCACTGGGGAGCCGCTGGCTGTGGCACACAGAGGGGTGTCACGGGGGCTGCCCCATCCTCAGACCCTCATCTGGGGTGTCCCCTCCACCAGACAGGCAGAGCTTTCCCCTGCCCACCCCCTCAGCGCCCCAAAACCCAGCCCAGCTCCAGCTCGGCACCCCACAGGCACCCCCAGGCCCTACCGGGAGTCCTTCTGCAGCAGTTGGCTGATGAAGTCCTTGGCTTGCTGGGAGATCTCTGAGAAGGTCTCCTCCTCAAAGTCCCACTGGGCGGCTGTGACATTGCTCAGGGTCTCCATGTCGGTGTCCCCCTGGAAAGGGGACTCCCCGCTCAGCCTGGAGAAGTGACCCCAGGACATCAGTGACAGCTCGGCCCCCTCCAGCCCAGCCTGCCCCACCCTGAGGGCACTCACAGGATGTAGCAGATGACACCAACGCTCCACATGTCCGTGGAGAAGCTCACGGGCTCAAAGGCGACCACTTCTGGAGCCATGAACTCGGGGGTGCCGTGCAACACCTTCACGGGGGTGTCTGGAGCTGCAGAGAGGATGCAGGAGGCCAGTTGGGATCTCCCTGGGGCAGGTGTCCAGCTGGGATTGCCTTGGGATGGGTGTCTGGGACAGAGGACACAGGACACACGCCCCAGGTGGACGAGCCCCTGTGCCCAGGTGGAGCTGCTGCCCTCCAAGGCCCACTGCAGGCCCTGGTGCCCTCCCAGAGCACCTCTGTGTGCCAGGCACCCACAGGCACAGGGGGCTCGGGGGTCTCCACCTCAGCAGCAGGGCTGGGGACACCTGGCTTTCCCCAGAGCATCGTGTGGTGATCAGGAAGGGCCCTGCTTTGGGGTCCCAGGCAGGAGGACACCAAGCTCCTCGCTGGGGTGCCGGCCCAGATCCTGTCCCTGTGCCAGTGCCAGTCCCTGCCCTGGGCCTCCAGGAGCCCCTTCCTGCTCACCCAGCTTCCGTGCCAAGCCAAAGTCGATGATCTTGATCCAGTGGCTGCCGGGGCTGACGCAGACGATGTTCTCGGGTTTGAGGTCGAGGTGGACGATGGCCTGGCCGTGCATGAAGCGCAGCCCCTCCAGGATCTGCCGCACGTACTGGGCACTGCTGGGCTCCGTGTGCTCGAAGTCATCGTCCACGATGCGCTCAAAGAGCTCCCCACCTGCCACGCTGGGGACAGCGAGGTGCTGGGGACCCTTTGGGGTCCTACCAGCCCCGAGGAGGGGAAGCCCCCCAGAGAACCCAGACTCAGTGCTCTGGGAGCATCTCCCCACCCTCATCTCCAGGGGCTGCAGGTTCCCCATCCATCCCACACCAGCACCCCATGGCACAGGGACCCTCCCCACCTGCCACTGTGGGGACAACAAGGTGCTGGGGACCACTTTGGGATCTCCCAGCCCCCAGGAGGGGAAGCCCCCCAGAGAACCCAGACTCAGTGCTCTGGGAGGATCTCACCACTCCAGAGTCTCGAGGTTCCCCATCTGTCCCACACCTCACAGCACAGGGACCCCTCCCCACCTTCAGTGCTCCCCCTGGCAGAGCCCAGCGCTGCCCCACCACCCCCAAACCTGACTGCCCCCCTCACTCACTACTCCATCACCATCACCAGCTCGGTGGGGCCCTGGAAGGCGTCGAGGCACTGCACGAGGCGTGGGTGATGCAGGAGGTTCATCAGCTCCACCTCGGCCCGAGCTGCCTGCTTCTCCTTTGTCGTGCGCGTCCGGAAATATTTCCCAGCCCGGATCTTGCCGGTGGCCTTCTCCTGCAGCCTGTACACTGTCCCGAATTTCCCCCTGGGACAGAGTGAGGATGAGGGATGGAGGAGCCACCAGCACCCGCCTGCATCCCCCAGGGCTGCGCATGGACAGCCAGGGGCCACCCGCAGCTGGTGGGGACGTGGGACCCTCACTTACTCCCCCAGCTTCTCCAGCTGCGTGTACACATCTGAAACCTTGTCCTGGCTGTTGATGACCACGTCACAGTGTTCAAAGGCCTCCTCAGCTCCTGGGGGATGCATTAAGGTGGGCCATGCAGGGATCCCCCATGCTTGGGGGGCCAGGGGTCTGTCTTCCCCTCCAGTGCCAATTTCTGTGTCCCTCCTGCTCCATCTGGGACCAGCCACCCTCCCCACACAGTGTGGATGGGACCTGGGGAGAACATGGGGACAGGAGCTCCTGGAGCAGCCCAGCACCCTGCAAGTCAGGTTTGGGGTGAAAGGAGCTTTTAGGATCAAAAATCCAAGAGAAACGGGGCCAGGATGGGACGGAGATTGGTGCTGATAGAGGGAGATGGACGGGGGTCACACCAGGGCTGGGGTCCCCTGTGCCTCCCCGGGGACAGGCCGAGGGCTCTGCTGTACCTCCTGCCTGGGACATGGCGGTGCCCCCGGCTCCTCACAGGGCGCTGGCACAGTCAGGACGGGTGCTGGATGTGTCCCCCAGGCTCGGGCAGCCCCGGGCCGGGACAGGGGTGCTGGGGCAGGCGACGGCCGCGTCTCTGCTCCAGCTGCTCGCGGGGGCTCTGCACCTTCTCCCTGCCACGGGAGACCACCAGCATTGCTGCACCAGCACCCACACTCCCCATCCCCCCCAGGGGTCCCTCTTGATGGACCCAAAGCCAACTTTAAAGCCAGGCCCCTTTTTGGATGGGGGCAACCCCTTCCCAGGAGCGCCTTAGGCTCCAAGCCGATGTTTTTCCCATGCGCTGTCTTACATCAGCCAGGATATCCCCAGGAAAACCGCACTTCTGGGGCAAAGGAGCTGTTTCCTTACGCGTCCCCTCCACATTCTGTCCCCGGAAAGGTTGGGAGCGCAGCACAATGACACCCAAAGGTGTCAGGCAGCAGCACCCAAACCCCAACCCGAGAGCCACAGCACTGACCTGTCACTGTCCAGTCCCTCCTGTCCCAGGCCACCTGCAGGTCCCTGACCTTTCCCAGTCACTGCAGAGCCACCGGGGAGCTGGGGAGGGAGGGAAGGGGTGATGCTGGAGGTTGAGGACAGCTGGGACCACACACACGGGGATGTCTCGGGGTACAGCCGGGAGCATCCCTCCCACTCCGGTGCTGGGAACAGCCCTGACTCTCCCCTCCCTTTCCTTCCCAGCAGAGCGCTTCCGGACTTGGGGGATAAACAACCCCCACCCCCAGCGGGCTGTCCCCAGACCATGCCCCAAGGCCCCCAGCACTCCGTTTGGCACCGTGCAGGGCCACAGGTTTGCAACACGGAGGGCTCAGGGAGAGGAAGCCCAGGGTGGAGGGGCTGCAGAAACCTGACACACCTCATTACAGGGCAGAGACCCCAGCTCTGCTCTGCCCTCCCAGCCCCTATCCTGAATCTGGAGCTTCTCAGGGGTTAAATCCACAGTCAACCCAGCCCCGGCCAACCCCCGCCTCCTTCCCACCCGTGGGTGGGTTCCTGCAGAGGGGTTGAGCACCCACACCTGCCCCCCATCGCTGCTCCACCTGCAGCCAATATCCCAGCGGAGCCATGGCTCTCCCCAGCACAAGCCCTGGGCTTCGGCTTCCCGGGAGAGCTCCGGCTCCGACTCCGGCTCCGGGGAAGCGGGGCTGAAGGTGAACGGGGAATTGCAAAACTCCTCCGGGCCTCCAGACCAGGTGGTTTGGAGGAAAAATGTGTTTTCCAGCTTTTATGCCCCCAAAGCAGGAGCGCTCTGGCGCCCGGTGCTGCTGTTTGCCCAGTCTGTCCAGATTTAAAACGGGAAGAACGCCGTGATTTCCTCCCGGAGCTGACTCTAGACCCGGGGACCAGGCAGCGGCACCGCACAGGGACCCGAAATGCCCGGGGAGCCCGGTGTCACCGCAGCGGGAGCAGAGGGGGTGTCACCCGGGGTTACCTGCTGTCCGGAGCCAGGTCTCGGGGAGATTTGGGGCCGTGCCAGCGCCGCCAGACGCGTCCCAGCGCCGCTCCCAGGCTCGGCACAAAGTCCACGCTCTGCGGCAGGGAGTAGGGGACAAATGTCCCCAGGGCAGTGGCAGGGTCACCACGACCTCGGCGTGCCTTTGCCACCGCGACCTTGCCCGCGGCGGGGCAGAGCCGGGGACGGGGCTGCGCTGGGCAGGGGTCCCCCGGCCCCCGGGGGGTGAGGGATGTGCGGATGCTCCGGGCTCGGCGGTGCTGCCAGCGCTCGGCTCGACCCCGCTGGGATATCGACTGCCGGGGACAGGACAGGACACGGGGTGGCCCGGCTGGGGCCGCGCGGATGGAGCACGGCTGGATGCATCCCGCCCGCCCGGGAGCGCTGATGGACACCCGGCACCTGCGGCCGCGCCTCCGGAGCCGCTCGGGCCCTGCGCGGGGCAGGACGAGGCCGGGCGGGCCGTGCTGCGCTGCTCCCGGTGCTCGGGGAGGCAGGAGACAGCCCGGGAGTGCCAGGGATCCCGGCAGCCACTTGATGTCAGTGTTGGCCTGACGCTGTCCCGATAACAGCACAAAAAAGCCAGGAGGGGACCAAGATTTGGGGTCTGGGGGATCTCTGGAGGGCGGGCGTCACCCACGTCCCTGCGGGATGGGCCGGGATCGAGCGCTTGGCTGGAGGGTGAATCCCCCGGGAGCCGCATTCCCTCTGGATGGAGCATCACATCCATGGGACATCGGCAGCAGGAAGAGCTGGCTGCTGGTCCGGGGATCGACGGGCAGATCAATCCATCCCCTGGGATTTTCTCGTTACCGACAGCGCTTCATTCACTGGCCACTGCCCTGGCCCTGTCCCACAACTTTGCTTTCGGATTTGGGAAGGTGGCCCATGGACACCTTCTCCTTGTGCCTTATAAAATTAATTAATTAATCGAATTAATTAATTAATCACTAGTACTCGCACCCAGGCAGCCATGTGTTCCTGCTCTGGGGATAAAGTTGTCCCCATGTGCCCGAGGGATCCTTTGGCAGGGCCGGGATGGGATTTCCAGGTGACTCCCCCAATCACAAACCCGCTCATGCTGCCCATGGGGTGCCCACCAGACCCCCCCGTTCACCCCGAGCCCCTGTGCAGCCCCCCCACACTTCGGGCTGAGTCAGGACCCCCTGTGCAGATTCAGCTGCTTTTTCGTAGGTCCTGCAATAAACGGTGTCACCGCAGGGCTCAGCTGTGAACCTTGGTGCTGGCTGACAGCACGGGGGGACGGGGTCACGTCCGTGGGTCCTGGGTGTCCGTCTGTCCTCGATCCCCTTGTGCCTGAGGGAAGGGCTCGATGACCTCAGGGGGACACAGCCCCTGCTCCCCATTTCCCTGGGAAGGAACACTCAGCACATGGGCCAGATGTGTGTCGGGACACGGACTGGGGACATGGGGACGTGAAGGAAACTGAGGACTTGGGAGGCACAGCGGACACAGGGACACATGGAGAACATGGGGACACACGAAGGACATGGGGACACAGGGGACACCATGGACATGGGGACACAGGAGGCTACTCCGAGGCCTTGCGGGGGCCAGGGGAACATGAAGGGAACACAGGGAAGGCAGCAGACACCGGGGACAGGGGGACATGGGAGCCACAGGGACCCGCAGAGGTCATGGGGAGCAGATGGGGGGATGCAGAAGACATGTGGGGAACAGGGGACATTGGAGGAACATCACAGAGGACATGGGGGCACACGGGGGGACTCCAGAGACAGAGGGACGGCAGGGGTGGGGACACATGGAAGCGCAGGGGACCTGGGAGGGTCTGGGACACCTGGGGAACACGGAGGCCCAGAGAGGGACATGAGAGGGGACCCCCGGGGGACAGAGACAGGCATGGGGGAACACGGGGTTCTGGGGACACCCGGGGGACATGGGGGGATGTGAGGACCCCCGGGGGACACCGTG
>VWZT01004166.1:0-52512 GCA_013397055.1 Pachycephala philippinensis
AGTGAAGGGTCCCCATCATGGGATGCTGACAGACTGCTCAGGCACAGGGGTCTCCGCTTTCCTGGGGCACTGATAGACAGATGAAACACCAAGGGTCGAGCAAATCTCCCTACACTTAGGGTTGAGGAAATCTCCCCCTTTCATGTGAGTATAAGTGAAACAATTAAGTATTTAGAGTAGATTGGGACAAATGGAGAGGGAAGTTCAAACCTGAGCAGTTGTGTCAAAATACATAATTAAATAGACAGGAAAACATGGCTTTAATAAAGAGTCAGGGAAAAGCAGTGATTTGCTAGACATCTATCTGGACACATAAGGGGTTAAATGAGTAACTGTGGTAATGCTTCAACCAACAGGAAAAAAATCCTTTTCCTAGAATAGTACTTCAAGCAACTGTAAAGCTATTTCTAGTCTTAAAATTTATGTCAGTCAAACATACCTAAAAATAACTGTTATCCCCATAAAATTTGCAATTTATAAGATGAAAGAAGCATTGTTGACGTATGAAGCACTTACTTGCATTCACCTTCCGTGGATTTCTCTAGAGAGTTCTGTCACATCTAGTCTTCAGCTAGTATGAGCTGGGGACATGTGTTCTGTTCTAGAAGAAAATACCATTTCTAACATGATCAGTGAACCAGATTTTTATTTAAGTACAAAACATTCATGGTCTATAAACTAGCAAAGTGCCTTTAAATTACCAACTTGAATAAGTACTTTGCAGAAGCAGAGTTCTAGCATTAGCAGTTGTTAGCACAATGGGGATGAACAGCTAGCAAAAGATTAGACCTATTTACCTGTATTGTTTCCTGTTTAGTGTCATTGCTATTGGTAATTTGAAGGAGCTTAAGGGAAGTGAGAGAGAGAAATAAAATACAAGGACAAAATGGAATGATAATAGAATAATGCACAGAAAATACTCACTAGGACAGAAAGCTATGGTGATTGCTTTGAATTTTTTTTTTATTGTTTGGAGTTTTTTTGTCCAGGAAAGATATCCAGTGCCCATTCTAACAGATAAAACAGTTTTGCCATGAGTCAAAAAAACCCTAAAAAACAAACCAAACCAAAAACATTACAAGGGTTAGATATAAATGCTACCAAGAGACAATACTGTAAAAGATTTATTGATATATGAAATGTCAGAAAAATATGACTGAAATTACAATCATACAGAAGAGATAAACTAGACATATTTATAGAGTTATGAGATGTCATATTTCTAGTTCATATGAGGGGGGTAGTCTGCAAAGAGACAAAGGTTTTTGGAATGTTATGAGGAGAACTGGGAGGCCACACATGTGCTCTGCATTTCTCCACCAGCCAGGTGGAAAGAGCAAGTGAAACTAAGGTGTACAGAACATTAATTTCCAAGTTGTTAATTTTAGAATAGGTGCTTTGTAGCCTTTACACAAAAGGCATCATTAAAAAGCGATTAATGTTAACACAGTATTTTGTTTACAGTAATAAGATTGTTACCTACTGAACAACAATTGGATAATTATACCAGTTGCGATTATTGGTTGCACAGATGGGAGGGTTTAAAAGCAAATTACTTGATCAAATTCTGTTATTGAATTTTAATTCACTTTCGGATATTTTTCTTTGCTGTCTGAAACACATAATCCTTGTTACTCAGTTTACTTTAAAAAGGTAGGAGCTTGTATAAACTTTAAACATTTCAGGGCAGGAGTGGGGCTGTCGGTCAATGAAACTTATTTGTGCTTCATATTACTCAGCCTAATATGCACAACTGATAATGAGGATGGACATTTTTTTCTATGTAAAACGTATCAGTGACTAAAGTAAAAAAAAATCAAAAAAATCACAGACTCACACAGAATCTCAAAATGGTTGAGGTTGGAAGGGACTTTTGGAGGTCATCTGGTCCAATCCTGTTGCTCAAATGGCCACTTGAAGCACATGGCCCATGACCATGTCCACACAGCTTTTGAATATTTCTCAGGAGGGAGACTTGACCACCTCTCTGGGTGAACTGTGCCAGTGCTCGGTCATCCTCTCAGTAAAAAAAAATCATTTCCTGATGTTCAGAGGAAACCTTCTGTGGTTAAGGTTGTGTCCATTGCCAGTGCCTGGCTCCATCTCCTTTGCACCCTCCCTTCAAGTATTTATATGTATGGCTAAGATCCCCTGTCATCGTTCTTGTCTCCAGGCTGAAAAGCTCCAGCTCTCTCAACCTTTCTTCACATGTGAGGTACTCCAGTACCTTAATCATCCTTGTGGCCCATTTGCCTTCTTTGCATCAAGAGCCCATTAGTGATTCATATCCAACCTGGTATCCTCCAGGACCCCCAGGTCATTTTCTGCTGAGCTGCTTTGCAGCTGGGCTACCCCCAGCATGCATTGTTGCCTGGGATTGTTTCTCTTCAGATTGAGAATTTCCTGAGTTTCCTGAAGCCCCTTTCTCCAGCTGTTGAGGTCCCTCTGGATGGCAGCATGGCCCTCTGGTCATGGTATCAGCCACTGCTCCCAGTTTGGTGTCACCTGCAAATTTGCTGAGGGTACACTGATCTGTCACCCTTTTTGTTACGAAGATTCTGAACAGGATGGGATGAAGTATTGAGCTCTAGGATACATTGCTGGTCACTGGCATGCCATCAGATTTGTGCTGCTCTTCACCATTATCTGACTTCAACGAATCCAGCCAACTTTCAATCTTCTTCACTGTCTGCTCATCCATCAACAGCTCCTCTATGAAACTGTTATAGGGGAGAGTGTTGTAGGCACTACTGTAGTTCAGGTAGAAAACAGCCTTTGCTCTCACCTTGTCCACCAGCCCAGTCACTTCATCAAAGAAGTTCACCAAGTTGGTCAAACAGGACTTCCCATTAGTGAAGCAATGCTGAATGTTCCTCATGGTTTGATTGTCTTTAATGAGCCTGGAAATGATGTTCAAGATTAGCTGCTCCAACACCTTTGTAGAGATCAAAGTCAGGGTGACCAGCCTGTAGTTCCCTGGGTCCTTCTTCTTGCCCTTGAAGATAGCAGGGACGTTTGCTTTTCTCAAGTCTTCTGGTGGTTCTCCAAGTCTCCCTGATGGATCAAAGATTATGGAGAATGACCTAACAATGATTTCTGCTATCTCCCTCAGTGCTCATGGATGCATTCCAATAGGGACCATGAATTTATCTCCTACTAAAAGTATGTGAAAACAAAACTTCCTGGAAGAATAAGTTTCCTGACTTGTACATTTTCTGGACTGTGTATATTTTACTGTCTGTGAAGTTGTCTCATTAATTTTCACTTATTATGGTTGTCTAGTAGAATTATCTGTTTCCCAACGTTGTTTACAGACCTCAGATTAGGTCATTTGACCCAGTGTGCCAAACATTTAGCAGAATACAAATTAAGTACCTGCATCTTCCAAACCAGGAGATCTCACAATATCTAATGTATATTATTCTAAAAGTACTAAATGGTTATGAATATTACTTATTTCCCTCAACTTTTCATTTCTGTATTGTTTCAATACTGTAAAATAATATAACATTCTTAAAAGGACTGTCATACCAAAATAAAAAATTGCTCATAGTTAGTCCTGGTTTGTGTCTTTATTCTGACTTTCTGGAATGAAAGGATTGTGAAACAGGACAATTAGGTAATAAATTAGATAAAAGAATTCTAATTGTCATTATTACTAGACCAATATATTTTAGACATAAAACAAAAGTGATGATTAAGGTAGAATAAATACTTATCTATATTATAGCTAGCAAAAACAAATGCACATAGTTGTGGGTTTATGTACAATACTAATTGATTAGTATTTCATAGGTTTGTTGGGCTGCCAAGCTAGAAGACCTTCTCAGTCTCCCAAACAGGTCCAGCATTGCTCAGACAATTAAAGTAACATACGTTTTAGGAATTGAGCCTCATCTATGTGGTTTTAACTACATTCATGAATAAGGAAGACTTAAATATGTGTTTTTAACACCATAAATTGTCCATTTGTATTTTCAGTAGCAAATAAATGGCTTAGAATGAGTGAAACCAGAGTAAATCTTAGTGGTCCAACAGGGAAGAAACCAAACCAAACCAACCAAAGAAAACCAACCAAAAAATTCACTACAAAACAAAAGGCAAAAAACCCCTAAAAGCAACAAAAGGTTTTAGAGGCATGAAGTGTCAGCCTTTGGAATAACCTTCCATATTCCCGTACAACAATTGTTTCTCTAAAATACAGCATCTAGTTGAGGTTTTGGCCATTTCTTGTTTCTACAAAATAGTCTTCTGAACAAAATACTATAAGCAGGATCAAAATGCCTAAAAGTCATGTCTTTCCCTACATGAAACATTTTCAAAAAAATTATTTGGTGTTACTAGGAAGTGTTGAAATTCAAAAAAGGACAAAATTGTCTTAGGTATTATTTAAGCTGCCTGTTAAGGAGTGTCTCATCTGCATTATTAAATCATAGGTGTTTCCTGTAGAAAGCCACCCAAAGCCAGGTTTCATAGATCATAAGCTTTACAAAATAGTATTTGCTATGGCCATACCAGGAACTCCGACTGGATAGTCAAAATGATTAAAAGTGAAAGAACGAGAGCATTTATTCAATACAACATACTCAGCTGCATGCAGATCTGTCAGTGTTATTGTGCAACTATCCTGTCTCAGATTCAAATGGTTAGGTAAGCAAAAACAGAGCTCAAAAAGACACAGGAGGTCTTTCTTTGTTCTGAAACTTTCTTTCAATAAATGTGAGATGAATAACAGTAATAATGGCAATCTTTAGAAACACTTTTTGTGCAGTGTGCAGAGTGCAGAGAAAGCGAAGAGACACTAGTTCAGCCAGGTTCTGTGTTTGGAGAGATGTGACCCAGAGTTTACCCTTCATCTTTGGCTCAGTAATTGGTTTCCAACACTGGCAGTGAATAGAACTGGATTTCAGTGTCCTTCATCTGAATACTGGGCTACTGAATATAAAAGCCAGCTAAGTATCCTCTAACCTTACTTTGTTCAAAGCACTGCCTGGCAATGATCTTCTCACAACTGTGAGATCCTGTCCTTCTACAGAAGTAGTGTGGATGAGAACAGACAACAACCCTCTACACTCTGGATCACATTAGCTGTCTGAGTGCAGCTATTTTCAGAAGAAACCATTCAAATAATATTGAAAATAACCTTGGGAGCTTTCATTGATTAAGGTTCATATGCCTGAAGATTTGATGCTGTTACAGGGATAAGAAGCACTTAAACAGAGAAGTTGTGGACTTTTGCTGTGAGGTTGCAGGGACATAAAAACCTAAGACTTAGGCACACTTTACCATTCTTACATGCTGAATCAAGATCCAAAAAGCCAGATGTGATCCACTACTCTCAAGACACCTCTCCATAAAAATGTTTGTCTTCAGATGAAAATTCCTTTGAAACCTGATGATTGGCTTCTGCACTGTTCTTTCTACAGTTCCTCTCTGTCCATATGCACTGAAATGTAAAGGGGTGACACTTCACTTGATGTGCTCTTTTCCATACAGCCCCCAGGCATGATCATGGTAATGCTGTGGTTTCTTCCGACTTGAAAATGCTAACCCCAGAACTGAAGACTGAGACTCACATGGACTAGAGGTTAGAGCAATAGCCCAAGGCTTCTTAAAACATGATGTTGCCATATGGTCATTGAAATAAATGTTTCTGGCACTGAACAGTGCCTTAAGAACAGTAGCTAACACATTGTCATTTAAATTTCATAACGCCCCCTAGAAACAGATGAATCATTTTGCATTGATTTTTCCAGGATACAAGCCGATATATATGTAACTCTCAACTAGCCTACAGAAGAATGGGAGGCAAAGTGGCTGCTGTTCAGGTTGACTTATTTCTGACAGATATGAAGAAGAACAGGAAACCTCTGTCAAACCTCTATTGGTTTAAAATCAAAATATACTTGAATAACACCATCATGAATCCCCAGAATACAAAATGGTGCCATTATTAACATAGGCCATATAACAGCAATTGTTAGTAATAAAAAATAAAATTTGTTTCTTCATTTGATTTCCAAATTTTTCACTTCAGGTAAAAGGAAAAAAAGCATGTGATGGTGCACTATAAAATTTAAGGCAGCTCAAGAGCTAGCAGCTAGCCAGACACATTGAAACACAGAAAAGTAGCAGACATTTATATTTAATCGATCCTATTGAGCCAAGAACAATATTTTAGAGAATACCTCCATTGTCCTGTGACAGGGGTGTTAACCGGGTGAATGGGATCGATCAGTGATGAGACGAAATGTAAATTGCTATTAAAGCTCTGCTACCAGCTGAGCAACTGAAAGAGAGAACTGTGATTAAACAGGTATGGTTATCCAGCTGAAAAAAGATTTGGGTCCTGCTGCTGAAGACTACCTCTATATTTGCCCCATTTTTCCAGGCACATAAAAATTACTGAAAAAATGGCAGTGCTACTGTTCCCTCATGGACCTGGAAGACGAGAACTTTCCTTCCCTATTGCAAGCAGCAGTGGGTGAATATGGAGTCCTGTAATCCACCATTTCAAACTCAGTTATGCAAGCTTAGAAATCACCAGCTAGATGATGGGAGGGAGAGCCCAGAGATCTCCTTTTACACAGATTCCAAATAAAAATTTCCTGTCAAGGAAGATAACAAAAAATCTTGGTACACCTAACCACACAAACACATGACTTCCTCAAGTTCTGGTGTGCCCCTGAAGAGGTATCAGTCTGAATTTCCATCATCTTGCCATATCTCACCAATTGCCATGTCTTGCCAGTCTGCTTTTTGATCTGCTTCATAAACTTTCAATCGAATGTTTAAACTAACCTGTTTTATTTTCCCTGAAGTAGATTAAGGAGCCATCAAATTATTACATTAGCTGCCAAATCTGAGGCAATGGTCATCCTCAACCATTCACTGTCAGGGACAATCAAACAAGTGATGGCCTGGAGCTGATAAACTTCTGCCATGGAGTAGCTGGACCCAAAACAGGATGTGTAGTTTCATCTTACTTATAAATCTGTCAAATTAATCAAATTAAAAAAACAACTTAGACCTTTATTTGGACAATTTTTCTTATGTGTTCACTTTATAAGTTAGCTACAACAGAAGAAATATGGAAAACAGACAAAATCTTATGTCTGAAATCCTAATCTGATATTTACTGGCAACTGCAAAGAGGTCTTCAACCTCAAATCCACCATCTATGATTCACTTTAGTTTTGGTCAATACAAACAGCTTTTCTGCAGAAACTATGCTGAACTGGATGGAGAGCAAATCTTTTTAGGACACTTACAGCATTCTTTTATCAACAAATGCATTAATTATAAGGACCATTAGGAGAAAGTTGTGTCACATCCAAGATAAGTCAAGAGATAACAACTGAGGCATCCAGAGAAAAATTAGACAATCAGTCCTCCAGAATGACAACAATAATTAGGTGATATAAGATAAATCTCTATCTAGTAAAGTAAGAATTAAGAAGAGTGGAAAATCATAATTTTTTAGAGACTCATTAATTTTTGTTTAAGAAAGAAAAAGTTTCAATCATTTAACTATTTTGTCAATAATAACTTTTTCTTCAGCACAGGGAGACCTATTCCAGTGATCAACTATTATGATAACTGAAAATGCAACATCTCCCATAACTGAATCAAGTAAACAATTACTTGGATTTCTTTCATTCCTGTAGCCTCTTAAATCATGAAGAACTGGGTTCTTGTCTGCTTTGTCTCAAATACAAACAGTAATATATGACTCTAAACAGAGGGAAAATGGGGATAGGCATGTATGTCGCTTCAGAAAATGATCAGCTAGAAACGTAATTGTTATCATGAGGATGGGGTGTTAAACTCCAAATTTGAACCTCATTGTATTTAGGCTTAAAAAAGGAACACAGATACAGCTGATCTATTGTCCATCCAGTGTAATAATATGTCTGCAACTCTCATTTTGTATCCTGGATTACAACTGTTGCAGACACCTGGGGATATATGCAGCATTGCAGAAGGCAGCATACATGACAACACGTGAAGAAACCAATCTGGAGGTAGCTTCATAATATCTATTCACCGTCATTTACAGTTTTCTAAAAGTAAACTGCATGTTGCACAGTATCTTTGTTGATCAGTATCATCCATGTTTGCATGGAGCACATGTTTTCATGAGCACACGAAATTTTTCCTCTAAGAATTTGTTATACAGTGATAAGCAATCTTCTAAAATTAGATTGTATAAAAATCAGGAAAAAGAAAACCCCACAAAAAAATTTGCAAATTTAGATTAGATATGCCATCCAGATCCATCAGAATTATTTTTCTAATGTTATGCAAGAGCAAAAATTGACAGGATAACATCATGCAACCTATATGGTGGAAGGCACAGAATATAACATACATATTCCTCCATAGACCACACTTTCAAAGTAATATCGGCTATAAAGAATTAGATAAATAGTTCTCTATCTATAGCTCATTTTATATTTATATAAATAATGTACATATTTATATATATACATATTACTTATGTATCCAATAGACAATAGATTAAATATTACAAGCATACTCTATTATTGTGGGGTCCTGTATATCTCTGGTTTTCTCCCTCCTTTCTTCAGGAATAACTTAGTTATAGCAGACTACCAATTCACTAGGTTAATAACAAATATCTCATTATCTGAAAATCTTTTATCTAAAGAGAAACTAGAATGCAATTAAACAAAAGGTATGAAAGGCGCTGAAGGAAGTTCTGTGGCTAAACCAGTTTATCAGAGTAAGATGTTGTTTTCACAGTGATTTATGCCTCAGAGCAAACACCGAGACTGCTTGCTGTGCTCACAGGCCTTTAAGGAGACAAAAGAGAAGATCTGCCAATCTAATAGTTCTGTGACTATCATTCATGGAGAGTTGTTCCATTAGATACAATTTCACAGCAGCTTCCAATTTCTGTTTTATATGGCTGCTTAATGGTTTGGGGTTTTTTTGTTTTCGGTTTTTTCCATCCTGGTTTGTTATCAAATACAATACAGAAGCTATATTTTGAAATAGAATACTTTAAAGGAAACGTTTAATACAATTCCCTTTTGCTATAAAGAGGGACAATAGTAAAACAGAAATAAATATATATTCTATTGAAAATAAAGCCAGTTTTATGAAGGGAGAACAGAATGGAAGCCTGAGAGTATCAATCTGTTGCTATATTGACATACTTCGGCACTGTAGTAACAGGATGATGTTTAACATTTTGCTAACAAGAATAGATAAGATTTGATTTTTTCTCATGTGGGTTGGGACTTAGTGGGAAGGGGCTGGTTCAAAGAAAGTGTATCTTACCCCACAGCACTCCAACCAATTAGCACAACTAGCAAACTGGGAATGATGGATGAGGAGAAGGCTGAGGTACTCAAAAGTTGTGCTGAAGTCTTCAATGACAGCATTTCTTTCACACTTCTCGAGTGGTTGAACTGCAAAACAGGGGATAGGGGAGCAGAGTTACTCCCTGTATAAGAGAAGACTGAGTTCATGACCACCTGAGGAACCTGAACACACATAAGTCTATGGGACCCAGTAAGATGTATCCCAGAGTCCTGAGGGAATTAGCTGATGTAGTTGCCAAGACACTCTCCTTGATATTTGATAAGAGCTGTTCAGCATGGAAAACAGAAAACTCCAGAGAGACCTTATTGGAACCTTTCAATACTTAAAGGAGGATATTGAAAGACAGGGACAGATTTTTAGCAGGGCCTGTTGTGATAGGCCAAGGAGTAATGGTTTTAAACTGAAAGGCTGTATATTTAGACTAGATGTAGGGGAGAAATTTTTTATGATGAAGGTGGTAAAACACTGGAACAGGTTGCCCCATCCCAGGCAACATTCAAAGTCAGGTTGAACAGGTGGCTGAACAACCTGATCTAATGTCCCTTCTCGTTACAGGGGCAATTGGACTATGTGACCTTTTAAGGACCCTTCCAACCCAAACTCTTCTATGTTTCTATGATTAAAACTACTCAATCTTTTGTGGTTTAGGAAAGATTTGTACACCAAAGCAGAAAAGCAACTATTGCTAGGTGGTCTGGCTGACTCTAACTAATTTTTGTGCATATATAATTACCACCAATATGTTTTATCTATTTTCCTTAAGAAAGGCTGTCATAAAATCACCCATTACTTGAAACTTCGACGTTAATCTTTTGAGATCAAGGTTTTCTCCCATCTTTCCTGGTCCACTAGCTTGACATAAAAAAATTACACCCCTTTCTACAGTGAGTTTTGAAATGATAAAACAATATTTCACATTATATCTGGATATTTCCAATGCTCCAACCCAAATCACCATTGATAACAAGATGAATGACAAGCCTTTGGAGTGAATCCAGCATGAGATGTGAATTTAGGCCACCAGAGCTATTGCTATTTATTGCGCCTCCATTTCACTTACTGAGCATGCTGACACAGCATTAATTAATAATCTATTCTGAATACAAAACCTCTGATACCACTTACATTATAATCTTTTTATATCATGTCATGTTGTATGTCATTAGAGTCGACATAATGATAATATCCACTTTGTAATGGAAATCATTTTAATAGAAAGAGCATTAAAACAACATGGTACATGAAGAAAGTGTTTTTTGGTATATATTCACTGAAGTATTGCCAGAAGGCAGAACATAGCAGGATGAGTAGAAGGCTGCAAATATCACTACGCTGACTGCCTTAATAAAAACATGATATCTATTTTGATTACTGTCTGTGTTACTGTCTTAAATCTCAACTTTTTCCTTAATCTTCTTCTTTGCAAATTTTTGGGTTTTTTAATACAGGTTGATGTTCTTATGATGTTGCATAAAATGCAAAGAAATTTTAAGTGAATTCTAGGATTTGGACTTAGCTTATGAATGAAGAAGGATGATGGGACCTTCTCATTACAGGGGGGACTGTGTCAGGACTGTGGGATATAAGTGATAAATTTGCAGGGATTCCCACAAGGAAAGAATTGTTCCATGTAATAAAACATACAAGCCAGGACTGGACTATATCCCTTCTGTTACCTTAAGTCTGAATCCTAGAATCCATTTGCCATTTTCTAAGCTGTGAAGGCAGTTTTGCAAGACTGAATGTCAAACTCTTTTCTCAAGGAAAAAGAAGTTGTTCTTCTATTTCAGTCCTTCCTTTACCTGCCTGTGGTATTCAGTAGGCTTTACTGTAGATCTTTAGTATACAGCTATGGTTCCTGTGTAGATACGTGGCTGCTGGCTAAAGGGGGTTAGGGCTTATTTTGGGATGCACGGGGAAGAGCATAGCCTTGCAGTCCGATAAAAACTGTGCTATGGCTGGTTGTGGTAGGTAAGCATAAATCATCAACCAATATGTGTCAAATCTCTGTAGATGCAGAAAATTATGCAAATTATGTTGACAGTTTGCTGCTATTTGATAATTTTAGCCTTGCCAGATCGAGCAGTCAGATAACAAGGATTACTCAGGGTACCATAGTCACACTTTGCTGTAACTTCTGTCAAGCTTCCTCTAAATACAGCATTAGGTGAAACAGTCACTTGTCTCTGTTTTTTGTGGGGCAATGAACAATAAACATCTGACTGCTTAAGTGTTTTTATGTTGTGCTCAGTGTGTAAATATGTGCACTTACACCTTTAGAAGATTATTCTGAGCTGGGTGCTATAAAGCACAGAGCAAATACTGCATTAGGTGGCCATCAACGCCTCGTGACGAGCATGTCCAGGTGTCATTTCTCTCTTCTGCCCTCAATAACAGAGGCCTCCAAAGCAGATACACCTAAATGACAAATGTGTTGGTTAGTACTTCTGACAGAACATATCCACCTGCATCCCTTCCTAGTGGAAAGAAAAATGTTTACAATTTAGATTCATTAGGCAATTCTCATGGGTTTTGTAACAAAAGCTATACAAATATACACTAATCTGTATAAATAAATTATCCTGACAAATAAGATATTTTGAATTATTAATATATTAAATATCATTTTTTAAGTCAATTGAAAATACTCTGTTTGCTGATCTGCTTTGTACTCATTTCCAACCCATGAATACAGAACTGAAACTGCTATTTTTGGCTTTGGCAATGTAAAAATAATGGTTAAAAATAAATTGTATTCCCACTCTTTAATGCAGAGTACTGGGAGTATGGGGATGGAGGAGCTAAGCTTGGAAATCTGGATGCTGTTTCTCATTCTTAGCACAGATGCACCATGACCTTTACACATTGGCACAACAATATAGGATTGTTGCTACTCATTTATGAGAGACACTCATCTCTAGTCCTGTTTACTAAAGAACAAAACAAATTTGAAGTAAATTTTAAAAAAAATTTAACTCTGCTTGAATCCAGATGTAACTTTTTTTCATTTTAAGGTATGTCATTGCACTAATCTGTTTTATAGCAACAACTAGGAGCTACACCCAAGATCAGAACAGAAAGATGGCTGATTGTTTTACACTGATTTTTAATTATCATTCATTGCAACAGTAATTTAAGTTCATTAGACCATCAATTTCTTAATGACTAGACATATTTGAAATACAAAACTATTGGTATGAAAGATAAAAGAAAGAGCAAAAGTGAAAAGACTTTTTTTCCTCCAGGGTAAAATAAAACCTACTTTAATAATACCTTGTACAAGTGTAAAGGAGTTAAAATTATAATTTTATCTATTGTACATATACTTACATTACATTACCTGACTTCAGCTAGTCCAAATTTGTTAGGAGTAACAGATGGAAATCACCCTCAGGTTAATATCTCTTCCCTTCTGAACTGCCAGCTTCCAGCAGGTTTTTTATATCCTTAATTTTGGTATGCTACTGCTTGCAAATTCACACTGTAAGCACTTTTCTTCCTTTTTTTTTCCTTACTTGAGAGTGTGTGAGTGTGTGTGTCTGTGTGTGTGTGTGTGTGTGTTTATATTCTTCATTATACATCAAGGGCATTTTATGCGTTTTTATTCATTATATTCACCATAACTGTGGTCCTATTCTTGTCCTCATGACTCTGCTGTTTGTTCACCCTTAGAAGCATTTGCTATCAGCTTTACATTTCTCACAGCAAGTATTCTGAACATATCTGTTCTTTGCAGTTCATCCTCCAACATTATTTTGATTTTTTTCTAAAACCTTGCCAGAAATCACATGACAGTTATTTTTATGTGAAATGCTGAATGTTTAATCTCCTGGGTAAGATATTCAATGTATGCTTAAGGCATAAAATGTGTGTTCTTATGCTATGCAAGTATGAAAAGCTTCAAGTAGCTGATAATGCTGTACACCAGGGAAGTGCAATGTTTCTACAGTCTAAACAATCTGCCAAAACCCAGGAAGGGATACATTGGAAAATCCCATCCCTGTTTCATAGTAGGGAGGCTGTAAGATAGTCAAGACTCCGTTTTACCACTATCTAAACAAATACTTAATATATGGTGAAGTCAAAGACATTTTTAGATACATGAATTTATACCAATAAGTACTTAAATAAAATACGCTGTACAACTTCACAGATTATCACAGAAGGAAAAATTGAACAAGATCTAGTGCATTGTACACATCCTCAATGTGTAGGAAGACTCTCTCTTCCTATTAAGAAAAACCTTTTAACCAATTCTTTAAAGCCCATGAAAAAAATCCTGGGGTGTAAAGCCTAGTTCAAAGCTACCATTCTATTTAATATGTCATCAAAACAGGATATTTTGTGTGTGTGTGCATGTTTGTGAAAGATGAGTATACTTGAAAAGTATCAGAACTACTATCTCTGTGTTCCATGGGAAACAGAGAAAACTGCATGTCTCTGATAAGCTTAGTCGTCAATATTCTTCTCAAAAGAATTTTGCACTCTTGATATTGCATATACCTCCAAGTTACTTAGAACTACTCATTAAAAGTATATTCTTCAAGTTGCAAAGTTAAGAGCTCAAAAAACCCCCATGGAAGGTCCAGATTATGCATGTTAGTGTAAACCTCCTCCTGTGCATGGACATTTTAATATAGTCATTAATTACCCAGGTAACACTGAACTCTTTTTAACACTTGTCTGCAACACCAAGAATTAGGTGGTTTACATTGTAAAGTGTCCTTGGTTGAATTAGATGTAAAACCACACACTTGATATCGAATCTTTTGTAATGTAAGGCTCACTAAACACTTCTTTAGCACTTGAATTACTGGAATAACAGGTTTATGTTGTGTTTATCTGTGCAGACTAGGATTAAAGAAAGAACTCTTGGCCTTAGCATTTCATGAGCACATGCTGAAAGCAGATACATGATGGGAAAGAAAAACTTTAGGTAATATTTCAGGTTCTGATGAGAACTACATGCTGGTATTCATAGCTCCTTGCAGCATTTCATAAAAACTTTAGCCCACACTTCCTTTCTTCTGAAATTTTCTATCCAGCCTCTTTCTTCCTCAGTTTTTGGTTTAGTCATTCCAAGTCCAGATTTTAGGGGGTTTTTTGTTTAAGTTTCTACTCAATCTTTTTTTTCCATTCTATTTATATCTTTTTGGGAAAAAAAAACCCTCGCACAACAAGCCAGGTAAAATTAGGATGTCCAAAAATGTGGTCTGCACAATCAGCACAGGCACTTTGTGGGGCCCATGGGAACTCAGTTATAGATTCAAGGACTCTCTGTTGCCAGATTGAAGCACGACCAGTAGGACTGAAATCTTGGAAGATTTAAGATTTTTAAAGTAAACAAGTCTTCTGAGGGCATGTGTGTACTGAAATATTAAAAAAAAAAAAAATTCTTTAAATTTGACCTACTTTTGCAGATTTTTTGAGACATAGGAAAAAAGTCACACTTCCTACATGGCCCTTTCTCTACTGCTTTTCAAGACCTTTTACCACAGGAGAAAAAGAGCCACAATTAATAGAGACAATTTTAGCATTTTTATTCTTTTACAATGGTGAAAAAAAGTATTTTCCTGTATTCCAATCCCTAAAAATGCCTGGATAGATTTATTAATATTTTTTCTTTTCTGTTTCTTTTAGTCAGCCTACAGGCTGGGAAATTTCAGTCCAGATGGCTGAAGTTTGGCAAACTTATAAACAAACGAAATCAAGGTCTTAAAATGGAAGTGATGGGCAACATTACTAATTAGGCATTCTATATTTATTTTGCCCAGCTGCCTCCTCTTTTCCATCCCCAAATAAAAATAACCAAGGAAACAGAAAATTGAATTTGGTAAAAGATTATGGGTTTGGTGCTTTGTTTTGGGGGAGGAATTAATAGATACTGTGTATTAGTATCTAAACATACTTTTAGGTAACTATATTCCCTGGAAACTTCCATTTTTTTTTCCAAAATCCCTCTAAAATATAATTGTTTGAGATATTCAAATTATGCTAATGTTCTCTCTGTAGGTGTAAATGTTTGACAGCTATGCGCATTCTAAAAAGTGAGCTCGTCCATTCACTGTTACATCTCAACTCCAACTTTAAACGTTTGCCACTTGTGTCCAAAGTCAATGTCAAAACACAGGGGAAAAAAAGCAATGTTGGTGGCACTCTAAACTTTCTGATCCTGGTTTCGGGTAACTTGTTTTACCATCTTCCTGTATTTCTGCTTTACATTTAGCACTTGGAACCTGACTGCACCCACTCTGTAAGCAGTCCATCGAGCACCCACCACACACTGACAGACAAGCGCGTCTCCTCCTCAGGCCTGAGTGCCTTGCTGTCGGCCGGCTCCATGCTAGAGGCACTTTTGATATTATGGTCTTTATTTGAACTTTTGAGATCTGTGTTTGCTGGAGAAGATTTATACTCTGCATCTCGGATGTGGTAATATGGAAAAGCTGGAAAAGACAGCCATGGAACCACAGCACCATCAAGTGACAATTGCCTCTGTCACTGTAAACTCTACTTCATGAGCACACACAGGTCATTTCACTTTTGTCTCTCACCCTCTTTCGGCCACAGGTAATGAAAAAATACATTTCTAAGTGAATTATAGCTGTCAAATAATTAAATTTAACCTATTTTTAATTATTTAAGGTGAAACTTTCTTCTATTAATGTTTTTGTACTCTGGTTTTTGGAAATACTGTAACATATTTGGCTCAGGGTATGTACCAAAGGCTGCAATGAGATGACTGGCCTTCTTTTCCAGACACTTTTCATACACAGGGTAATATTGGGCACATCATTTAGTGTTTCTATGCTTTAGTTCTCCTGAATGGAGTGAGAAAATTGTAGCTACCCCTACTTTAAATGCAGCTATTATACAAATTAAACACACTATATCAAGGCACTATATAAGCCTAATTCCTTTATCATATTTTTTATTTCTCTTCTGTTTCTCTAAGGAATTCATGGGCGTTTAAACTGATAGCATCACCTGTGCGATCTTGCATCGGCAAACAAGGGTATTCACAGGAGTTTTCTGAAGCCCACACTAGCACTTCTGGTGGTTCAAATGCTCCATCAAATCTACAAAGAAGAGAATAGACCACACAAGGAAACCATCACAGGAATCACAAGATGGGCATCAGTACCTCTTTTATCAGGCCCCAGAGAGGACTAGAGGACAGCAAAGGACCCCAGACAGGCTTTGTGCTGAGTGAAGGGAAGAGGTGATTTTTTTCCACTTCTCCCACAGTCTGGAGCTTTCTAGCACCTGCTTTGATTCCACATGCAAAGAGACCCTTAAGCTGTGCTATCTCAGGCCTTCAGAGGCCTTTGAGACTATGCCTTTTTCACATCTTTCTGTTCAGAGCAAAGGACAGGAAAATAACTCTGAGATTCTTATAGGTGGAATGTAAGCCTAAATTTGCACTATCTTTTGCAATAGCATATCTCCACCATAAATACTCTATCATGTGAATGGAGAGACATGACAGCATGTAACATATGAGCCTTTACTGCCCAAAATGATTATACCACAATATAACATAGAAGGAGGTTTTATTGACCATTAATACATACTGTATGTGTGTACAGAGAGATACCTAAATATGTATACATGTTGTATATATATATGTGTATTGCAACGATGTACCAGGGTATTCCCTTTTATTACTCTTGTGAGGTTTATTCTGAAACATGATCACTTAATAGTGGAACAATAGGCAACGACATCATAAATATTTCACTCAACCTCTAGAAGTAGATTCAGGATATATGCCACTATTTATGCTCATTCTTCACTCTGGAGGAGTCAAAGTGAGCGGGAAAGTACTCTGAACTAATGGTTCTTAGACTACCAGTAAGTAAATAATGTCAGACATTAGCCATAGTCCTGAGGCCAAAATCTGCAATTCTGTTAACGTCCCAGGCAATCTGACTGAATCAGAAAAAAATGAAGCTTTTCACTTGCTTGTAGGTCCCTCACTCTTGCTAGGTAACTGGGGCTTGGAACTTTCTGGGGGAACATACACAGCTTCATCTAGATGAAATGTGGACATTTGGATGACACAAACCCCTCTGACTGTGAATGGAAACAGGTCTTGTTTAAGCAACAGCATTCTACAGAAGGTGTTGGAAATGGAGAAATGTATTCCTAAAATTTAGTAGAAAAAAACCCCTTCTATATCCCTTAGGAAAAATATTGATGTGATGGTAATAAAAGTGGCAATATAAGATAGAAGTACCCAGCTTCCAAAAACTCTTTGTGCAGATTTCTGAAATACATGAATCCCCACTATGTTCAATCTGCCTCTACATCTGGTCCCAAAACATGATTTGTGATTTTAATATGGTTGGTAAGATGTAAGTTAATGTGTTTTTCTCTACTAGAACTAAAGCATTTAATTAAAAAAAAATTAGAGAGGGAATCTCTAAAAATGATGCAAAATGAGAGAGAGAGAATTTCCTGCGACAATAGCCCACAGTAATACAATGGTTCTTACTCTTGCTGCCTACAGGTCAGCCCAACATCTTTACGGTCTTTCTATTTAACAGATGAGTCAAATGGTGGGGACCTCACTATTACAATCATTCCCCTGCCTGAAATCTCATTCTGTTTTAATGCTGTTCACTTTTTCAAATTTTCAGTTGAGCTTTTGTATTAGACTTTAGAGCAACAACTACAATAAAAGTAATAAAAAAACATGAAACACATAAGGAGAAAATTTTGGGTTTGTTTTTACTTTTTGTTTGTTTGCCCATTTGATTGCTTGCTTTTTCTAAAAAGGGAAAAGTTGTTCTTGGAGTCCAGTAATCACCAGCTTTTCTACAAGGCAGTCTTAGCTGCCTGTATCACAGCACTCACAACACATTAATTTCCCATTAAGAGAGATAATATTACATGTATTATGTGTTAAATAGCAGCCAAAAGTTTGCAGTACTGAGCAGTCTCTAGCAGTTGTCACTGTTTCCTCCTCTAGCATTTGTATCACTCTGGTATTGCGTGTAGGATGAAAGTTGGAATCATAGGATGTCCCAAGTTGGAAGGGACCCACAAGGATCATGGAGTCAACTCCTGGCCCTGCCGAGGACAACCTAAGGAATCACACCATGTGCCTGGGAGCATTTTCCAAATGCTTCTTAAACTGTCAGTCTTGGTGCTATGACCACATCCTTGGGGAGCCTGTTCCAGTGCCCGATCCCTCTCTGCGTAAAGAAACTTTTTGTAGTATCCAACCTAAATCTCCCCTGACACAGCTTCATGCCAATTCTATGATTCTATGGGTTAAAAATTCTATTTAATCCTTGGTGGATAAGGTCTGTAAGAGTATTTTTATTGAGTGTGATTGATTGCAAGTTTCTTCAGGTCTTACAAATGTGTCTCTAGAGGTGTATTATTTGATAGGTACTTATTTTTATAAGCCAGAGCTCTGAAAGACCCCACAGAGATCCAGGCATATATTTCTCAATGAATTTTTGTTTGGCAGGATGACAACTTCCTTTGCACAACACATTGAAGTTCTAGGGCTGGTGTTCCTCATAGGGCTAACTCCAATAATGATGTGGGTACTGTGGGAGTGGGTTTTGCACCTTATCTTTGAAATAATAGCTCAGAAAAGATTTCTCGGAATTAAGGGTGCTACACTCGGGTTTAGGCCAAATAGCTTTAGGGTAGTTCTGCTGTGCTGAGAGGGTAGAACATGCCACAGACTGGGAGGAAGCTTGAAGCCACAGACCCCTCACTCTTCCATGCTCTGAGGACAGGTGCAGGGTGGTTTTTCCATGGATTGGAGTGTTATTACAAAAGTAAGCATGTGTGAATCAGTACAGGATCATTCCCTTGTGCAGTGGGAATGAAAAACATGATTTACTCCTTTTATCTGCTTCCCTGCCAAACTCAGGCCACCCTGGTTTCCATTTTTAGGTTTGCTTATGCATTTTATACCCGGCGTTCTGTATCCAAAATGCACAAGGAACATAGGATCAGGGACTGGACATCAGACATCCTTTTATTCTCTTCCTCCCTCCTGGCAACACACTCCCATTCTCTGTCAAACTACGTTATTCTTGTTCTGTGTTTTGGTAGAGCTACAATGTCAGCTACTGGGTATATTCTCTTCCCCAGAGTAGCCAGTCTTCTGTGCTTAAAATGTGTGAGAACTACTGACTTTGAACTACTCTCACTCCAGCTGTAGGGAGATCTGAATCTCCCTTTGTGTGTTGTGAAGGCATGGTTAGATTAAACAAGAGTTTTCTAAGCCTCTTTCTCCTATGCATTTACTGTGTCTCGGTTTGTGTTACTCAGCAAAACACACAAGCTAGATGCCTGTTGGATCAAACAAAAGTTCTTCCAAAAGAAAGCTCTCTGGAATTCTCCAGTGGAGTGACTGAGTATGGTTTGTTCCACATTATTGCTCTGTGCTAGTGGTTAGTGCCAGCTGGTATGGGCTTCTCAGAGGGAACCAGGGGAGCAGATGGTCACACTGACCAGTGCAGCAGCACCACCACCTCTGTGAGCTCTTCTCCACTGCTGCTTTTCGTGGAGCCTGACTGAACACACTTACATTCAACATGCTCTGCAATCAACCTCCTTGAATGCCTTCAGTAGAGGAATGATCTTTCAGATCTAAATGCTGCTTATAACTTAATTTAGGAACGGAATTTTCAATTTTCTGACCTTTAAAACCAGGGTATTTTTCCCAGAGCAGCAACTGACTTTTTAATTATACAGTAAAAAGAAAAATAATTCATCTTAGGAAAGTCAACATCGTGTTTATAAGGTTTTAGCAAATGAATAATAATTTAGATATATGTATAATTATATTTATATTGGTCTTAGGCAAGAATACAGAGCTCACATTTATCATCAGAGGACCTTCTATTACATTTGGAGTCTAAAGAAGCTAATGAATTGATTACAGTAGTAATGGGAATAAATGAAATTAATCATCCTGAAGAAATAGAAGTTGAAGTCTGAATTTAGTATTCTCACAGAATAATTTTTCCAGCTAATACCTATAACACATACTTGAGAGACAAATCCTACAAACTCAATCAGCATTGTTTGACAGGTCCCAACCAGTGTAATGGTGCATTCCCTGAGGCTAATTTTATACAAAGCAGACAGACAAAGAGTGGTCTGAGATTCCCATGGCAGACGACTATTCACAACGTTTCTAAGTCAATGGAACACTTAAAAATCCAAAGAATTATTACTAATTATTAACATGAATGAATAAATGAATTAAATTGCTAAAGTAAGTGAAAAGTGCTAATCTAATTCTACTGTTCTGAGCTCTGTGAGAAGGTTTTAGTCACTTAGGAACTGTTTCAGGTTTTTCATTTTCTTCCAACACAAGATTCTTGTATTGATGATACTGGGAAATCAGATATCTAATTGTAAGGTAAGGAGCTTGGGAAACAGAAAGATTGAAAGGGGTTGCACAGCTAAGATTTAAGAAGGAGAGATGATTCGATTTGTTCATTAAATAAAAAGGACATCTTTGTAGTACCATGCAATTATGGTAGTAGAAAGAATCATGCGACTTAAAAAGAGCATATGCTACCATTAAACGCACTTAAATCCAAGCAGTTAGATAGGATTTCTTTTAAAAGTAATGAGTAGTTCTACATATATTAGTATCTAATAATATCTCCTGATTTCTTGTAAATTACCATTATTCTTTGAATGTGTCAGATGTACATTCTTTACAAAGTTCAGCTCCTTAGTTTGTAGGGTCTTTGAACTTAATCACAAAGCTGAAATTATATGAACTTCTAAAATTAAATCTGATTCTTATTTTGAAGTTTATTTGTTCATGGCTTATGCAATCTGCTCAATATTTTCCTAATTGAAGCATGTAGATTTACAGGATAAATCTGTCATCAATTGTCAGAAATAACTTCACTTTCAAAGCACTATAAAACTATAATGACCTGTCAGTCTTTTTCAGGTGTTGTTCAACCATCAGATTTTGCCTACAAAAAGCTTCAAAGACACCCTTATCCAACTCCTTCTATGTCTGTTGGTCAAATGAAAATATCAAAATGTGGAGCAGGAAATATTCCCCGGAGAATATCTTGATCTTATTCTACTTGTTCTAATATAAAAGTCTGGTGAAATTATGAAGGGAGACTTGCTACAATAGTTGCCATTAATTGGAGTATTATACATCTACAGCTTAGACTACTTGTAAATAAGATGGATGCCATAAAGCTCTCTGGAATTTATCTATCAAAGATTCACTACATGCAACTCAGTAAGTAGAAAGGTGACCATGTTATACAAACATTGCAGTTTTGAAATGCTCTATAAGAATGTCTTCATCACAAGAATCTCAATACCCAGCGATTTCAGAACGCTTGAACGTGCCTATTTCCTGTGTTTTCCTTCTAAAGCGATCCAGTGGAAATGATGCATAAGAGAAAAAATATTTTTTTAAGGGGTAAACCAGAAATTATTACTCCTCCGTAGTTTTGAAGCTAAATGTGTGAAAGCATTTGTGTCTTGCTGCTGGAGTTAGTCACTTTTGGGTAATACTCAGTCTGGGTTAAGCTGGTAAAACATGGTTCACAAAGAGAGGAGAAAACCATATTGAGCATTTTTAAAGCATCATTTTGATGCCAGGTGACAATGGCTCCTTTCACAATGAGAAATGGAGAGCCACTGTATTGATCTTTCAATAGACATCAGTTCTCCTACAGTTGCAGAGCCTACAGCAATAGCTTCTGTCTTACTGTATCTTTTTCTTGTGCAAAAATACTGAAAACTACTAAATGTGTTTCTGCATTTTCTTTTATTTTTAACAATGTTGATTAATTTAGGACAAAAATACATCACTTAGAGATGCTGTAAATAGCCCCATATACCAAATTTCATAAAGGCTTGGAAACCTCTGTACTAAAAATATATATTTCGTTCAAAATCATGTAGTGGATTAAAACAGTTAATCACAAACACCATAGAAAGTAATTAGAGCTATTAATAGTAGATGGGAACATTCAAAATGCTACTGAGATCCAGAGATGCTTAAAGAGAATAATATATTCTCACAATGAGAACTTGAATTTGCAGGAGAAACCAGTGTCTTTCAGTATTATTTAGAGAAATATTTCATACATTTTTTAGTAGCCACCCTATGCTGCAAGTTCTTGAAAGAAAAACTGTCACGATTCTGCACATATTGTTTACTCTGTCGTAACATTGGGTCTCAAATAAATACCTTATTATATAAAGTAGTGTTTTAGGTTATTAAGATGACTACTTGTGCAATGTCAAATCAAGGGCTGCCTTGGATATGATTTTTAAGAAACATGTTTATGATAGACCTCGTAGTTTGCCAGTTCAGCCATCCATACATATTAGAAAAAAGGCAGCAATTGAGCAGGCTTTAAGGTAATCTTTTATTATCCCAGACCTCCTTTCTCCTAGTGTTCTTTTGGAGAGTGAATACTAATACAAACACAGGTGAAACAACATTTCAGGAATCAGGAACATAGCAAATGTTTGTGTGTGTCCCTCTAGAATTCTATGAGAGAGAGGAGAAAAATAGAGGGCAATTAGAAAATCAGCTTGTAACAATAAAAATAAAAGCCTAGGGAGGAATGCAGAAATTTAGAATTCTGTTTGCAACATCACTGATCACTCGGAATTTTCTGAATTTGTTAAAAAGTTTTCCAATACCTGATTATTTAGTAAAAAAGGACATACCCATCTATTCTAGTCAGTAAAGAATTCCAAGGGTGTTGTTACAAATCACATGTCTCAGTAAAGGAAATAAACTGAATCTACAGCTAATATAGTTCCAGCATATCAAAACTACTTTTTTTCTTTTAATTTATCCCAAACGTTTGAAAATAACTGCCTAGGTGATCCCTATTTCAAGTTGTCTACTAATAATTTTCTTCTTAAAGCAAATAGTTGTCAGGGATGTGTTGGAGTAGTTCTTGACCTTTGAAGTCAAAAGACACAGTTGATTATTGTAAAGTCTAATTATCCCTTACAGGGATAGTCACAATTGCTAACTATGCTTTGAAGAAATTAGGATCCTTGGTGCATACTTAATGAAGAAGGAAGATTACTCCAGGGGCTGAATTAGACCAGGTGACTAACTTCTGTTTTTCTACAACCTTGATAGGTTTTAGCAACACACTTGAGCAACCCCAGTTTCTAGAAGAATGAGGCCCACAGACTCAGATGTATTGCTCATTTTTAACATACAGAGACAGGGCATAAATCTTGAATTATGTCCGTCTTTCTGGCAATGGTTTGTCTAATGCAGACCCGAATACGTTTCATCTCCTTTGCAGCAAGAGCAGATTTCTGGCTCATATCCAACCTGGTGTCCACCGGGATCCCCAGGACTTTTTCTGCCAACCTGCTTTCCAGCTGTACAGCCCCCAGTGGATATTGCTACCTGGAGCTGTTCCTCCTCCAGTGCAGAATTTTTCACTTCCCCTTGTTGAACCTCTTGAGATTCCTGACAGTCCATTTCTCCAGCTGTTGAGATCCTTCTGGATGGCAGCACAACCCACTGACCCCCAACACCAGCCACTCCTCCCAGTTTAATGTCATTTACAAACTTGCTGAGGGTACACTCTGCCATGTCATTCAGATCATTAATAAAGATGTTAAACAGGAGTCGAGCCAGTGTTGGGTTCATTAGCATACCTGTTCTAATCTATCAGTGATATACCAGCAGTGGTATTAAGAAAAAAGTACTGAATGTACTTTGACCTGAAAATATTTCACCTTCTGGATTCTTACAATAGTAGCCCGCAGCAGTACTCAAAACTTTCCCAAGCTGAGGAATTCAAATGAATGAACTTCAGTAGTAAAAAGAACCATACCAAAAAAAAAAAAAAAGTAAAACAGAAAAGAAAAAGGTAAAAAAAAGTAGTGGGGAAAATAATCTGCAGGCTTATTCAACAACCTAAATCTTGCGTCAAGGTAAGCCATTTGTTTCAAGTGACATGTGTAGAACCCTGAGGCTTTGAGGCCACAGCTCATTTGTGTTGTTAGACACACACCGACGAATGAAAGATAGGGAAAATGTGAGAAAAGTGAAGAAATCATGAGAACAAAGACAAGATTGCTGTCAGGAAATCATGCAGGGACATAAGCAGCTTACAAAGCCTATGAGCAAGTATAATGTCTCTAAGGAATACGACCTTAATAAATGCAGTCCATAACACCTTTAGAGTCAGTATATCTTCAAAGCTATTTGCATGTAAATGATTGCATTTTCTGTCACCCAGTATTATCTGATGATTATAAGCATAGCATTTTTTTGTTGTTGCTCATATGATTTATGCTCTGGTTCTGCTTAAAAGCTCCAAAGAAGAGCTACTGCTGTCAGCAGAACTTGGTACTTTATAAAAGTTGAAAATAAACAGATTCAACAAACCCACACTTTTAGATTTTTTCCTCCATATTCTCAACATAAAAACATGTTGCCTTTAAGCATTGCCTTACTTGTTTTTTTGCTAGAAGAATGTAGTAAATTCCACAGTTATCAAGCACTGTGAGACTGACTAGGGTGACAATTGATTTAGGACAATCCAACGATATGACACTGAGATGAGAAAAATGAAATTATGGAGGGACTATATCATTAACTACACAGAGATACACAGCTCTTTCCTGACTTTTTGCCAGAGAGGGATGCCAATAAATTAAAAAACCCAAACAATAGCCAGCATTGAAAACTAATCAGCCACATTTGGAATAAGATGTCTGATGATGATGAATAGCAAATACTGTGATCCACATGCAATGTTTTAAAAATTATTAGCATATGGATAATTAAACTAACAAAAGACAGCAAAACAGAGTCAGATAGCATTGATGAGAAACATGAAAAAAGTAGAAAAAGCCACTCTTTCCATGCTCACAATCTCAGAAGGGTTATCGTAGAATCATAGACTATGCTTAGTTGAAAGGGATTCTTCAGGATGATGAAGTCCAACTCTTGTCCTGTACAGGACACCCCAAGAATTACACCATGTGCCTGAGAGTATTGTTCAAACCCTTCTTGGACTCTGCCAGGATTGGTGCTGTGACCACTTCCTTGGAGAGTCTGTTACAGTGCCTTAAGATTCTTTGGGTGAATAACCTTTTCCTGATATCCGACCTAAACCTCCCTCTACTCAGCTTCATGCCGTTTCCTGTCCTTCCTCAGGTTTCCAAGCCATTCCTCAGGTCCTGTCACTGGTCATGAGAGTGAAGAGATTGGCACCTGCCCCTCTGCTTCCCCTCGTGAGGACGTTGAAGACTATAACAAGGTCTCCCCTCAGTCTCCTCTTCTCCGGGCTGAACAGACCAAGTGTCCTCAGGTGCTCCTCATAAGGCTTCCCCTTCAGATCCCTCATCATCCTCATGGCCCTGTGTGACCTAGTTCACTCTGTATTACAAATAAGACATTGTCAGGCTACATCTGGGCACAATATAAATATGAATGTTGTGCAACTGTTCTCAAGTCTGAAGACATGGCCTACATCAGGTCGGTAACAGTTACATCAAAGATTAAATTCTTCTTAACCAAGGTATCAAATCTGAGCTCCATGGTTTTGTCCCTGTGCAACAGTTACATTTAAATTATTTGAACTGGCATACTTACCTGAGAAATGGATGATTTCATCTTTTGTGCTTAT
Organism: Pachycephala philippinensis; assembly: GCA_013397055.1. Lineage (NCBI taxonomy): Eukaryota > Metazoa > Chordata > Aves > Passeriformes > Pachycephala > Pachycephala philippinensis. The sequence continues at coordinate 25,998 of VWZT01004166.1, forward strand.
ATGGATGGTTGCTCATTCTCTCCTTTCTAGCTCTGCTGTCTTTTCTATTATGATATAAAACAGATTGCAAACAGTAAGTATCATTGTATACAATGAAGTCTGGTTTGAATTGGCTTTCTGTACAGCACATGAACCTAACATGTTAGATTTCATTCTAAGCTGTTATTCTTATTTGACCTAACCACTTGAATCAAAATTTGGAATCCTGTAAAAATTTCCTCCAAAAAAGAAACTGCTGAATAGCAGCCAAACTCTCAGTTTTCTAGACAAGAGAAAAAGTTCCCTTGCTTGTTGTGCCAAACTCCTTTCAGCCTACATTTAACCTGAAAGATTCCACTGCTGTCCCACCAGAGCTTTTATGATTGAATCTAGAGGTTCCCATCTGGCTCACTGGTGTCCTCTTCTTCCACATCTTCCATCCTCCCCAGGGCTGTGCCTCACACACTCTGTTGGATTTAGCTGCAGTGTCTGCAAAGCATTTCAGCTCTAGCTGTTCTGCTTCTTCATCAGGCAGCATGTTTTGCCCTCAATTAGTGCAGTTAAGGCCTGAAAATAATAATGCAAATGAAAATTGATGGATGACTTAATATGCAAAATTATGAACTAATACAGTTTCTGCGATAAGAGTGTCCAGAAGAAGCCGAAATGAAAATCTCAAAGAAATAAGCTTTTCAACTACCCTGGCTCTGTGATTACATGATTACAGGTGAATACATGATTAATGCCCTCCCACATCTCTTTTACAAAAACAAGGCAAGAAGCTGCCTTTGACCATGTAATTACCACAGTGTAGGTCTCAGAAGGGTGTCTCTGTTTTACAAGGATGTATACTTACCCTCAAGTTAGAGGCAATTATTGTTTCAGCTATACCTACTCCTATGGAGAAATTTAAAGACATTTTAAAAAAGGAAGTGAATGTTTTAGCCAGTATCAGTTGAGTATAACCCAACCCACAGCATTAATATTCTTTAAACATCAACATGTGGTGAGTAGTAATTTAGGAGGAAAACATTTTGTGAAGACCAGTATAATATAATTTTACCCATCAGTAAGCAATATAGCACAGCCATGAGGATTATTTACACACTGACAGCTGGTCTGATAATGCCCTTGCCTCCCTGCCTATCACCTAGGCTGTGCTAACACAGCAAAAGGCTTAGTGCATAAATCTTAGCATTTAGCAATTTCAGCAGTTTGGTATGGTCAGAGGTGGCTTGTATAGTCTCTAAAATTTGCATGGACAAAATTTTGTTTGCATCATGATGCTGCCTTCTTGCAGCACAATGGTGGTGTGATTCCATCTCCCCTGTAGCCATACATGACTTTTCTTCTAGTGTAATCCTCTACTTCAAATGGTTTTACACCCTCTGCCTTATGTAAGAATATATCTGGTATTAAACCAGCTTTTGTAGCAGGGGACTTTTTCAAATTCTTAATCTACTCAATAAATTGTTGCTTCCCTTTACAACTCAAGTAGTTACGGCAGCATAGTATTGTATTTCATTTTATTCAGTGGGCTGTAACAGCCCATAACTGTGACCTTTTTTTGTGGACATGCTTATGGATGTCAGGAATTATGACTTGTAGTGATCCACAAAAATGCTATTGCATTATCTCCTGATAATGTAAAGTAGTATATAATATATCATTGCTGTAATAACAGCCTTTCACTTGTTCCATTCTCTTCCTCTGTTTTCAAATGGCAAAAAAGCAAAACAGAATACAAATGTATCAATTTGTACCATATTTCTTTTCCTTTGTTTGTGAATTGAGTTTGTGTCATTGATGCAAGGTGTTGGCTTCTCTAGATACCCTATTACTCAAATGTACATTTAAATTACAATTTTTCTCTAGGTTTAAGGACACCTATAGAAACACTTCCTTTCCAGGCTACTCTGCACTCTTTCCATCAAATCTGACATAATAAATGTTTGAACATAAAAATCAATTGTATGATATGTCTAGTGCTTTTCTTAGCTCACAGAGCTACTATAATTCATAGCTGTAAGTCAAGCCATGTAAAACTATTTAAAATGACTGAAGATATAGCCTCCTATAAAACTGCCATAATCCTTCCCTGCAGGTTATTTCAGTGTAAATTTTCTGTAACATATGGATGATCATCTGATCTTCATATATCTGAATACTTCAGAAATGAAGATGACTGTACACATCAGAGCTGATCTTCAGCTATTGTATTGACTTTTTATTTAAATACATTTTTAAAATAAGTCAGGCACTTTTATTTAACCCTCTAAAAGAATTCTTGTGCATTTTCCACAACAATTAAATCACAGAGAATGAATTAGATGTAAAAACATTCAGTAAATTACCTAATGCCTTGCTTAAGGTTACTCAGAAAACAAAATATGTGATAAAATTTAAAAGGTCAAAACTGAAACAAAACACTTCTAATAAAAGGTTATAAATAAACCAAATTTTTTTAATCTCACTCTTTTTTTACCTCCATTGTCATATTTGCACATAGAGTTCCAGAATTTGCCTTTCTGCTCCCAGCTTGTTTTTCTAGATCTGTGTGGGCATTTTTTCATTAACAGCTCTGCAGAGTAACAATTTTGACAAAAGCTTCAAACAAGGGCAGCCTTCCTGGATAAATATATTCCTTCTACTGCTTGGAGATCTGTAGTTATTAACATTATATTTGAATATATCAAATGCCTATATTTTAGGGGTGTCTTTGGGGGTGAGAGTGAAAGATCACAGCTCATTTGTCAGGTGCCATCACTTAGGAGTCTTTCTCCTTCAAAGCGCATGTCACAAGGGGCAAAAAAGATTAAAGTCTCTGATGCTCTTCTTTACCCATGTAAAAAGATGCTGCCTATCTTCAGTTATTTTTTTTCTTTTGTTTCCTTAATTATCATCTTCCTGTGGGAAACCAAAGTAATTTTCTTTAAAATAAATAGAGTACAACATTTAACTTCATTTTTCCCTTTCTCTTTTTTTTTCCTCTCTTCAAGAGACTGTTTAATCAGATCTGTGGAAGTGATGGGGGAGTATGCTAGTCTCTAACCTTGCAATTATTTTAAGATTTTTGAGCCTATACACAGCTATTCTCTGTATTCCTCAGTGCCCTTTACAATAAGACTATTATGGCAAAGAACTTGACTGCATAGTAGCTACTCCTAATGTTTATTCATAAGGTTTTGTCTTTGAAATTAATTTGTAAGGTCAGTCTGGGCACACTTATATCTACAATTATGTTTCCACAGGCTTCTTCACAATAACAACCTGCCACCATGCAGCTCAGCACACCTTGGGGCAAGGCCAGTGGGACCTGCAGGACTGGGCTGACAGGAACCCCATGAAAATCAGCAAGCCCAAGTGCCAAGCAGTGCCCCAGGGAGAGCAGGGTCCCTGTGATGGGACAGGCTGAGGAAAGAGGGACCTGGAGGTGGTAATGGGCAGTGAGCTGGACACAAGCCTGTCCTTGAGCAAAGGCAGCCAGCAGCATCCTGGCTTCATGAACAGGGACATGGGCCACAGACTGAGGGAAGGGATTGTCCCCCTGCACATGGTGCTCCTCACTGCACAACTAGAGGCAGTGTCCAGTCTTGGCCCAACATAGCAAACACCTGGAGAAACTGGGGGGAGTTTGAGGGGGCCCTCTCTGGTTGTTGGTCTGGAGCACTTGTTCCCTTAGGAGAGGCTGAGGGAGCTGGGCTGGTTCAGCCTAGAGACAGGACAGATTTGGGGGCATCTAACTGACCCACATAGCTTATGAGGAGAGGTCATTGAGGCTGCTCTAAGATGTGACATCTCTGTGCTTGGAAGGATTTCAAGCCCTGGAACAAGCCATGAGCAGCCTGGTCTGACCCCACAACGGACCCTGCTTTGGGTAAGGGGTTGATGGTAGATGTTCTGTTTGGGTAGATGTTCTGAGGTCCCTTCCTGCCTGAAATAAGCTGCTACTCTGTGCTTCCACTTCTGATATAAATAGCACATCAGAGATAACAGTGCAGAAAGCTCCATCTTCAAGGAGTAAAAATAATGTCAGAATGGCACAGCACTGGAAGTGTTATTAAAGGCATTCATTTCATTTGGAAGTGGTGCAATCAGGAACTACACAGCTGAAGAATCAGAAATGTTATAATGGTGGAAACTGGAACGAATGGTGGAAACTGTTGGAAACTGGGAAATTCAGTCAATATTTTATTTCAACCAGTAAATGTTGGATGTCGGGAGTGCACGAGGACTGGTTCATTTCATAAAAGTGCATGGCTAGAGCATATAATATAACATCTTTCCCATGAGAATTTTCAGACATACTTCTTAGTGGCAAACACCAAAAGATGTTAAGGAGTATCATGTCTTGCCATAACTGCAGACTGTACACACCTTCTGAAGCAGCCAGGTTGCTTGACTAACTGGATGATGGTGACAACACCATCTCTGGTAAAAAAATTCTTGTTCTGTTGTCTTTGGTTTGACATTTTTGAAAGTGTATAGAAAGTGTGAAAAAACTGTGGAGCTGAAGAGTTTCCTTTTGTACAGAATATGCTGCAAAGTCTTGATAAATTAGAGATTTTTGTCAAACGTGATAATTCATACACATTTAATTTCTGCATAGTTTCATGTTTTTCCCTTTTTCGTTTCATGCATGATATTTTTCTTCAGCATAAATACTACTTCTGTTTGGTTATACTGAGTGGAGTGTGCAGAGCTGAAAGCAAAGACTGTTGCTTAAGGGTGAACTTGCTTGAAACTATACTATATTGATGCAAACCCATGAGGAAAAAACGTATTTGTACATTATGTAGCCCTTTTTCAGGTTTTTGCATTGATGCAAATCAAATAATTCTTTTAACTTTCCTTTTCTAATTCTATTGCCCTGCCCTTCTTACCTTTCTATCATGTTTTTTTTTCCACAAGATATTTTCTAAGTACTCCATTATGGTTCATTTCAGATGCTGTAAATCAATGCACAACAGACAAGAAGCCAGTGCTTACACAATACATCTGGAGCGTACAAATCTTTACATTTAATCAGAAGAACTTTAGTGCAAAAGCCTTCTAATGTATCATTACCATATGTATTTTTAATTGCACTTTTCTGTAGTGGATGTCTGAAATACTTTAAAAAGGAGGTTTGTACCATTCTTTTAATTTTATGTATGAGAAAATAAAAGGGGTGTCTACAAGGAAAAATATATGCCACAAACTTAGAATTAAACAATGAAAAAACCCTCAAGCCTCATACTGAAATTCAGTTGCCCACTTTTTAGCACTGTCTGATCTGTAGATTCCTGAATTTTTTAAATATCTCCCTGATTGGTCTGCAAGGTCCCAAGACACCTGGTTGTGTGCTGAAGTACCTGCTGTAGCCATAGAGTGCAAGGATAGGTTTCCTACCCAACACCCCACTGCCACCCAAGGTCCTGATATAAAGCTGTGGAAGAAAGGTGACTAGCTGGAGTCCCTAGCACTGGCACAGGTGGTCATCAATAGGGGTTGGACACCAATTATAAAGATTATTTCCTTTGGTAGTATACAGTGTTCATGCAGGACACAATGACTCTGCACACAAATTCTGGTGCAAAGTAAAGCAGAGGAGTAGAGTAGTCTCTTATTGCGTAGCTCCAATTACCTAAATACTCACACAGAACAGGATATAACATCATATAAACAGGAAAGATTCTCACCACAGTGTTCCCCTATCACCTGGGATAAAGCAGAGACATTGCCTATTATGGTAATATGTAAATAATACCATATAAGGTTACAAACTGTATTCATCACCTCTCACAGGTCCAGCTTTGTCAACAAGCTCCAATCCTCTCTCCGCCCATCCCTGGTGACCTGGATACAGTCCCAGGGTCACCTCCGGGCCCAGGAAAGAGGCTTTCTCTCCGGCCTACCAGGCCTATCATTCTATCATCACATAGTGTAACCCAACAGTAGTACTCTGATACTAATAAAAGTAATCATGAGAAAGTTGAAAGTTACTCTGACAGATGCAATTCAGTGAGCATCCCTCCACTCACTTTCAAATAAACATCACCTTGTGCTCTGGTCATGTGGAGTGCACTGCAAGAGACAAGCACTCCTGAGAAGTTGACATACAATTCATGTCACAGCTATATGCCTTTTCTTCCTAAAGGACATTTTCATTTTTTGCCACTTCTGCATTATCATTGCTTCTTACCATTCTACATTACCATGCTCTTCCCTGTCTTCATTTGCAAGTGGTTGCAAGCCCACCCTGAAAGCTTTAAAAATAATGACAGTTTTAGTAATCTGGTTTACAGGGTGTTCTTACAAGCTGTCTGATTTAGGCAGAGACTTGCAAGTGTTGAATGGATGGAAGAGGAGGCAGAAAGAAAGAGAAACTTGAGTAACTGATTTTACCTCCTTCCAAAGAAAGTGTGGTGAAATGGTGTCAGAAAGTTATCCATGGCAGCACTGAACTTAGAGCACTGAATGATTAAGCCTCTTCTCAAAATACTTAAAGTGTCATATATGTCTTGTAAAACATTTCAAACATATCAGTATTTGCTAGAAGCAGCACTCCCTGGGGCAGATTTGTCAGTCTTGTTAGCAACATTTAACACTGCATTTAAGGATTTTTCCTATTGCCAAAAATAACCCTACAAAAATTAATTAGCAGAAGTTTAATCAATCATTTCTCTACTGCTATTAAGGGATTAGTTTATGTAGTCTACAAGGGATTAGAAGATGTAGCCTACAGCTCCTCTTCAGAAGTGTAGCAAGACATAGAAGCTCCATTCTGTCACAGCTGCCTTTTGTGTCAGCTTAATACAGCCTCATTATTTGCTTGCATCCTTTTTTCTCCATACCTGAGTGTTTCTCAAGCCGTTATTGCTATTTAATTTCTTGATGTTCATCTAGTCGGTATAGTGCCTGACCCTTCGTTATCTACAGGCATAGCTTCTATCAATTGGCCTTGCAGACTCCCTCAGCACAGATAAAAGCCAGTCACTACTTATTATTATACCTTCCTATTTGCTGGAAAGGAGTGGACATAAACAAATAAATAAATAAGTGATTTTTAGCTGTGCTTTCATCTTCATCAAGAACAAGCTTACCTGGTTCATCATCAGTGGTAAGCAATCTATAATGGTTGTGTGCTAAAATATTTTTATCCGTTCAGGAAATCTTCCTGTAAGAAGCACAAACACAAGTATTGCTTAGAAGAAGGCATCATTATTTAAAAGATAAGGTTGTCTCATTATTCACAATGAGGTTGTCTTTCCTGTTTTACTGACTGCCACCAAAAATCTATAGTTCTGATTGCATTTTACTGTTGATAGTGTAGCACAAATTATCACTGGTGAATATGCAGGATAATTTCAGAAAGCCATCCCTGCAGTTATTTATCAAACAAAATTTTATTAGTAAGGTGAAAAACAAAGGTAAAAACAATGAAAAAAATTAGCTATTGATATCTGCAAATTTTTCCATTATCATAGATGTGAGATAGTTCTCAGTATCTATTTCAGGTCAGCGTTCTAATAGATCTTTTTGCATGATATATGAAACTGTATAAAAATATGTGATATATTTTTATACATTACCACTCTGAACAGTAATGCAGGGTGATAAAAGAGTCAGAAACTGAGAAGGTCTTTAGGAAGGAAAGGTATATAGCCATGTCTGTGCCCTTAGCACACTATGTGTACATGGTATAATTGACTTTGAAACTTTCACATTTGCAAAACCCCATTACCTTAATCAAAATAAAATCCATAGCAGAGGGCATAGAAGTGCTTTCTGTAACATTATTCACAGATATTAAGTTCTCACAGCAAGGCATTTCACATTTCTTGCCTTAGTTGTCTGGGTCATCTGTGTTGAGTGACTGGTTTGATTGCAAGTGATTATGATGTTTTTTTAGTGTTAATTCTTCCAGGGAGTGTTGGTCTAAGATGTCAAAAAATGAATGAAGGTAAGGTAGAAAAACAAACAACACCTGAAAAACAAATTGTGGCAAACTCATATTTTAGTGTTTTAATTTACTCTAGGAAATATACTCTTTGAATAAAATGACTTGACCTCCTTTTACAGCTACAACTTCAGACATACTCTGATTTTACAACAAAGAGAAGTGATGTCATCTGGATTAATGGTAAGTCTAATAGTCCAGCCTGAACATAGGTCTTCATTCATCAGATGAATGGAGTCATATTAACAATTAGTAAAAAACAGATGCATGCCTCTGATTTTTCTTGTTGTTACAGTAAAAATTTGTATTTCTGTACAATCAGAAGTATTTTGGATATTACTATTCTTCCCTAGAGAAAAAACGGTTAGCAATAAATTTAAATCCCTTCAAGCATTCACAATCCACAGCATTTGCAGTCTCATAGAATTTTTCAAAAGTATTTTAAGAAAAAAGTTATTTTTTAAAAATTAACAGACTGGCTGGTTGTTATCAGGAACTGAAAACTGGCAAATACCTAAATATAAATTTCAGAAGCTGGTTGCAGGCTGCTCTTTGACATTTAGCATAAGATGATTAATCATCAGATTATTTTTGAGGTAGATGACAGATATCTTACTATAACTGTAGCCTGAAGAAACTGAAAGCAGATGTGGACAATAAATACAGTTTTTTGAGTACAGGGCTTCTAGCAACCCTGTTAAATTACAACTGATGTTAGACGTGATATTTGTTCTCAGAATGTAAATAGAATAATATAAATATTATATATTTTACATCTATGTCTATCTATCTTCTGATATAGATATATATTTCAAAAACAGGTGTGTAAAGCAAAATATTATTTAAATATTAGCATTATGATCCTGGATTCATTTGACAGATTTCTGTTGAATCACCTATTATACACAACATTCAACACATTGCAGAGTATCTACTTCTAAGGAAACTGAAGGGATCTGTTACCAGAAAACGCAGCAATGTTATTTTTACAATGTACAATTCAAATTGCTGCTTTTGTGTTGGTATTGTTAGTGCCTCCTGCCAGCATAAATAAGAGACCTCAGTGCCAAGAAAAGGAAGCGCACCTTCCTCATCTGCATTCCTGCTCTTCCCCTCTAACTATGTCAACCAACACGTCCTGGTTTTGCCTAATGCTGGGCACTAATGATTTATCTAATTAGCAGATCTCCGAGTTTCAGTGTATGTACCTGGTACTATTTATAATGAGTCCTCTTCCCAGACTGGATGCTCCTGGAACTACCACAACTTTCAGTGTGATCTTCCGGTTTTCATCCTGTCTGACATCCCAGAAATCTGATCATACTGAGAAACTGCAGTACTTGGCATACCTAACTTTTCTCTCTCTTTTTTGTATTATAGGTGTGTATACATTTAGATTAAAGGTAAAAAGCGAAGTTCCCCTCACTGAAGTCATGGTAGAGTTTGTGCATCTTCACAGCTCAGTCCACAGGATGTCACCTTTTTCCCCTCAGGGCACTCTTGAGGATCTCAGGGTGCTCTGCAGAAGTGTTAGATGTGAAGGGACTTGTGTTCTGGGAGTTTTAAAGATAATTGTTCTTTCCTGGCACCCTATCACACCTAAACACACAAGTTCCTTTAAAAAAACTGCTGGGAGGTGCTCACATCATATACTTGTGGCATCTGTTGGGCACTGCTGGCTTATCTTCTGCTTGCTGAAAATCCTAGAGTCCTGCAAGTAGTGAAACACATCCAATGAACAAGGAAAACTGCTAAGCACTGACTGTTTTTCCCAAATTTTACCCTTAGGAAGTCTTTTCAAGACAGAGAGGACAACGAATTTAGACATTCTTAGCGCATTTTGGTATCACAGCAGAGATCCTAGCTACTGCTGACTAAACCTGGCAGCGAGTCAGAAGCAGCACAGGCCCCTGGTGCAGTGCTGAGCCCAGTATGACAAGCGCAGCTGCCAGGCTGCTGTAGCTGAGCTGCTGCCAGCATCTTTGTATGGTTCCATCCTGGCCTGCACAGACCTATCTGTTGGAGCTGGCACTGTCCTGAACAGTTGTTCCTCCCTCCCTTGTTCATTTTTCTGTGGCTTGATCAGTATAATGCTGTGGTAAGAATGTTCTACAGCTACAGCGAATTACAGAATTTAGGCAAGTAGGTAGACGAGGGGATGAGGCCCTTGGCTGTCTGTTGGCACTGCTGTGGATTGTTGACCTCATGGACCCATAAAAGGGATTACAACAAATGAACCAGTCGTCTAAACAAATCTGATCATTGTTTGAGCTGCTTCAGCTACATCAAATAGGAATATCAATCTCAATCTTGTGCATCTAGAAGTGACAAGGACTAAAATGCACTAGTTTCTCAAGTATCTGTCTTCTTGGGGTTTAGCAGGTCCTACTGATTTAAGTAGTGCTGAGATTATTAGGCATTCAGGAGTATAAAGCTTTTCAGAAATGTCTAGCAACACTGGCATTGTCCATATGGATACAGCAATGGCAGCAGTCAACTTCTATAAAGTTTCTCAGCTAATTTGATTTTCAGCATATACTTTTAGCAAAGCTGAAGGCCAGGCAACTATCCAAAGACAGCTTTATTGCTTTTTGCCTGAGCCATTACACAGACATTAATTTTCACCCAATAAAATAAAACAGTCCTTGAAACTGCTGTCTGCAATCTCTCAGGTAAGATCTTCAGGTGACATTTACACCATGATGAGAAGATGGAAGGGTAGGTAAAACTTTTTTTTTTTCTTAACTTACAGAATGTGCAATTTAAAATTTTTCTGATTATTACAGGATGGTGGTACTAAGCCCAAGATTTCTACTCCAGACAGCAAGACTTCTGCAGCTCTAAGGAATTGGAATCAGATTTAGGACATAAGCACAGCAGGCTTATTATTGGATGTCACAGTGCCAGCTCTGTATTATAATGGTCTGTGTGACACCTACAGAAGACAACAGATCACTGCATATACCTGGAGGAACAGAGGTCAATGCACCAACACATGCCCAAGCAATTTCTAATATTTGCTCCTGATGTACAATTTGTAGAAATACTATACTTTCCCTACAGTTACTGACATAGCACTTCCCTAGACACTGCATCTGGACACATCATGTGTGCTGTAGAAAGCACTAAATCATGTGATTTCAGGTCTTTCAGTGTTTCCATAACTGCAAGGACTGATCATAAGTCTCACCTCTGATTCATTTGCCATATCCTTTTAAAATTTCTATTATTTAATATTGAATATCTTAGAAAATAAAGCTTGTGCTTCCTTTATTCCCTTTGCAGACTCTTTATCCCTGCTTTTGCTAACACCAGTATGATCAGACTTTTTATTGGTAATAAAACAGTATTTATGTAGTGGTCTAATGAATCTGTTCATATTACACACCTGCTTTCTCCTTTTCAGCCAGGAAGTGATTGCTTTTTCTTCTTCCAGTTCTTCAAGCAAAGTGAGATTTTAAAAGACAAAAACACAAAACAAAAAGGTCTTTTGGCAGCATATTTCATTGCCCAGTCACAAAATAAATAAAAAAGTAGATGCTTAAATATGAGCTTGTGGTTAACTTGTTCAGTGATAAAATGTGCTCTTCCGGATCCTCTGTGGATGTTCCCTGATTAGATCTCAGGGCTGCTTTATAAAAATTTAAATTTGAGATTCTTAGATCACAATGACATTACAAGGTGTTATCTCAAAATATATCAGGGCATGTTACCCCTCTAAGACACTCTGGTGAGATCCCACCTGGAGTACTGCATTCAGCTCTGGGGTCCTCAGCACAGGAAAAGCATGGACCTGTTTGAGTGGGTCCACAAAAATGATCAGAAGAATGGAGTGCCTCTCCTGTGAAGAAAGGCTGAGAGCTGGGGTTGTTCAGCCAGGGGAAGAGAAGCTTCTGGGGGATCCAATGGCAGCATTTCAGTACTTCCAGGGGGCTTACAAAAAAGATAGAAGCAAACCTCTCATTAGGGTCTGTTGTAATAAGACAAAGGGGCAATGGTGTTAACTAAAAGAGGTTAGATTTGGACTAGATATATGGAAGAAATATTTTACTATGAGGGCGATGAAGCACTAGCTCAGGTTTCATCCTGCCCACTGCCCACAGAGGAGGTGGGTGCCCAATCCCTGGAATCATTCAAGGTCAGATTGGACAGGGCTCTGAGTAACCTGATCAAGTGGAAGATGACCCTGCTCATTGTGGGGTTGGGGTTGAACTAGACAGCCTTTAAACGTTCCTCCCATCCCAAACCGTTCCACGGCTCTGTGATTCTATGTTGTAATGAAAAGGATGTGCTCATCTCCTTTTACTGAAAAAGCTGAGGATGACCAATATATGTTTAGATTTGGTAAAGATGAAACTAAATATATGCTTGAAAATGTACACATCAAAATCAGTGTATCAGTTTTCACATGTTCAAGATATCTATATCAGGATAACAATATCATTGCTTCTCAAGCAATTCTGCATCAAAAACATTGAAAATCATTCAAGACTTTTCTTTTATCATTATATACTAAGGATAATTTTAAAGGCTTGTAACTACTGTCCCTTACCTGACACTTTAATCTTTTGTTCTTCAGTAAACTATTGGAATACTCATTCCAGATATTTTTTTCTGTCTCTCCTCTTATCACATACTAAGTATTTAACAAAGGGATAAGAAAAGAATAGAGTAAGATCATGGGTTTGTCTACTAAGCAACATAGGGATCTTGGGGGCACTTGAGAAGAAAAGAAAACTACAGGAAACTGAAATCTTTCCAGTAGACCAATACACAATTCATGCCAGCACAGCAACGTGGAATTAATGGTCAGAAGAATTTTATAACTATGCCTCCCATTTAAAACACAGTAGATCCATTTTTATACAATAATCAAACCCAGGAAATTCAGCCTTGAAACCAAAATACCTTCGGCTGAACATTTTTCTAAACAAAAGCCACTCAAGTGAAATTAATTATTTCCGCACAGCCAAGGGGAACTGGATAATGGAGCCCTTGGGATAGGTTCGACTCCTGGAGGAAAAAAACCCTACAGATTTGTTAAGGTGGCCTGAGCAGCATTTTTCACATGGCCTACTCTGAGCAGCTCTGCAACCTAATGAGGCACCCTGTGAAATGCACTGTGATGGGGAGTTCAGAAGGTAAAAAGGAGACTTCTTACACCTGAAATTTAATCTTGAAGCAGTCTTTTACCTCAACGGATGCAAGTGGCCAACTGTTGGCAGATTCATTTATTCTGCTCAATTCTTTGTTATAGTCTCTGGAAACTGCTACAAATGATACATGCTGTAGTCTGTTTGGGAGCCTGCTTTAAAATCCCAGATAAGAGAAACGGCTGGAGTGACAGCATTGTGATTTACTGAGACAGGAAATCCCTCAGACTGATTATCATTCAGGATCAGGGCTGACATTCTCATAATGGTTACCTCAATTCATAAACAATGCAGTTTTATAAAACCCATCTTTTTTTTTTTACGTCTTCTTTGCATCCCTGCTTCCTGCTCCCCTAAAAAGGACGAGTTTCACATGTACCTTTTGGTCAGATGCAACATGGTCTGGGTAGGCAAGACTGAGCCTGGTTTCCAGGTCAAAGCCATCCAGAGAGGGCAGAATTGCCACGCACTCTCCTGTGTCCGATGGAGGAGATGCATCGGCAGTTCTGCTGCTCTTGCAGGGCTTTCTGTGCATGGAAGCCCTGCCCTTCCAGGTGTCCCTGCGCTCCGTCTGCTGCTGTGGTCCCAGGCATGTAACCTATCCCTGCCTCCTCAGCACACTGCCACACAGCTACCCTAACTGCAGGATCAGGGAATCACTCCCTGACTTCTGCTGGTGTTGGAGTACACAAGGCCAACGTAGTTTGCAGTAAATATGTGGCACCATTTGCAGTAATCATGCATGGGCAAGAACTCAGCAAACTACTGGTCCATCCCAGAGGCATGGTTGCCCATAAGCAGTCCAATCCAGGACTTACATGCGTAGGCTACTCACAGCTCACCTGGGCACATTCCCAGCCCAGGGATTACACGCCGGCCGGCTTTTCCACTTCCCCCAAGTGGATTGCAGTCTGTGAGGCTTATACTGTCGGAGGCTCCAAGCCATTGAGGCTCTAAGCCAATTATCGCCACAATTTAAATAATACATACAAACATGGGGCACCATTCATTGGTGTTGGAGTCCAAAAGTCCAGCATAGAGAAGGGTAGCAGGCATCAGCACAGTCATAGTAGGCAGTAGCAGAGAAGGGTAGCAGGCATCAGGCTCAGTATCTGCCCCTGAGAGCCTGCAGCACAGCCCTTTATACCCATCTCTTGGGCTATTCACATGCTTCTTGTTACAGGAATCACCACACCTGCATTCAGTGCTGCCCTTCCCTCTTCCCAGGGATACAGCTGTAAGCTATCAAGGCCAGGGCTGCCCGCAGCCCACTCTTGTATCCTTACATACTGGGGTTTTCATGGCCCCTCTAATGCAATGAAAAGAGGTTAATAAGCATCTGGTTCACAATCTGTGACCACCAGACCGCTGTCAATTCTCTTTTTACATATCCTCAAGATTCCTTTCTTCAGGTAAAATAGGACAAACCTTTCTTCTTCATGATAGTGCCAGGAAGTCTATTCAAATATTATACATGCCTTGTGCAATGTGGTATATGTGCAAGAATTTCAGTCTTTTCAATCTGTGATCTTCCACACCTCTGCCTGAGTATTATTTTAAAGAGTATCATAAAATTGCAGAAACACCTGGAACTGCCAAGTTATGATGATAGAAGAACAAGTAATGCAATACAGAGCAGTTTGAAGAGCAGTAGTCTATATTTCGGAAGAAATAAAAATAAAGATTTTGATGCTTGTTATAAGTGAGAAAGTGCTGGAGTTCAGCTCAGAGCTGAAGATAAAAAGGATAAAAAAATAACTTTCAAAGTTAATCTTTGAGGATGTTTGTTCTAAAACAACTTAGATAATGCTTAATACTGTTTTATTACTTAAAAGTTTAGCTAATATTATTTTTAAAGTGTGAAATTTCCTGATGTTAAATCTCTCTTAAAGTAATATCAGTTACTATTTCTTTGCTTTTCTGTGTCGTTAAGGGTGAGTGATGAGGCATTAATGGATTTGGGTGGGTTGGAAAAAGCTGTAGGCCTATAACATCACTCTTTTCTCATGAGCTCTTAAATAAATATACAGCATATTTTATCAGAAATAGCCTGAATTTTCTTTCTTTAATTGCAAAATATTGAGAGGACAGTGAGCCAACTCTGTCCCAGTCACAATAGATATTTGAGGACTATGAGAACTGTAAGATCTACAATGAGAAGTTAAACACAGGAATAATTTGCCTGTTCAGGGGCCTTCAAGGAAAGAAATTATTTTACAGATAAATACCAGGAAATAACCGTAAAAGAAAACAAAATTACAAATATTAATTTTTTGTTTGAAAAAACATTTCTGACTTGATCACTGTTCAGTCATGGTCTCAAAGTATTTATTTCAGTAGAATGTTTTGAAAACTTTCAGATGGAAAGAAAAAAGTTATCTTCTTTTGTCAATGTCATTTGATACTTTCTGGATGAAACTATTTTTCAAACCTGGTTTGGTAAATTTCATTTTTTAATGAATAAAATGTCTGACTGTATTCCATTGGAAATATTGCAGTCATAATGAAATGCAGTGAAAATACACATCTTTGTAGTTGTCCTTATTCCTCTTTACTGTGGTTGTCCTTATTCCTCTTTACTATGGTGACATACTATCTCTCAGTGTGTTCACCCAGAACCAGACCTCTAATTTAGTAGTAAGGCATCCTTCAAACATAATTCAGAAATATGATCTTTAATGTAGAGATACATTTAATGAAACAGTGAAGATGTACTAGCTATCTTTTTAAATTAAAAACCTGAATATATAAAAAATTATCTAGAATTTCTTATTGACATTAGAACAGTGGTAATTATTTGAGCACATTTGTAATTTTCCAGTTAGAGTTGAAAAAAATAAGGTTTTCCTTACTGGAAAACTTTGAGAATACTAAACTTTCCTTAGTCTAAGACTGCACAGAAAAGACATATTTCAGTGTTTCAAATAGTTTTGTTCTTCATCCAGTATCTATTTCTTTCCAATTTTTTTATGAAACAACAAATCCTACTTTCAGACTCTTTGTCTTATTTTTATGTTCTTATATATCAGCCAGTGAGACAGGTTAATAGTTATTAATTCAGCTAAAATCGATTCTTAAGAGTCCAAATAAATTAAGAAACAAACTGAACATGCATTATTATTGGAATGAATGAAAATGTCTCACAGAGCTAAATTTCCCTGGAAGTTTAGTAATTTCCTTTTGTATATAAAATTACTATCATATAGTAGAAAATATAACCCCAATGTTTATTAAAGACAAGAACTTGGTAAAAATTAGGAAGAACCATTCCTCGTACTATACTAGGGGTTAAATCAATTGTAAAATAAATTGTTTTATGAGTTCCAAAAAGGATTTTTTTTCACCATGTGGTGGACTTTATTTCTCTATACAAAAATTCTGTGCTTACAGCATCTTTAGGTTTCCACTGTCACTGAAAATATCAAATTAATTATTCATGTGTCCTTGACAAAGTCTTTTGTATGAAAAAAGGCAGAGCAATATTTTTTTTACTATACTTGAGAAAAGAATTGTAAACTCTTACAAAAAAAAGATGAAGACAATAGAGAAGGAAAAATTAATCTTGATCTTTTTACCTGAAATTTTAAATGAGAAAATTCTCGCTTCCTGAAATGAGCTAGTTTTTCTGACAGTCTTCCAATTGAGAATTCCTCCCCCAGGCTACATTATGTCTCAAGTTGCACTTATTAGAAAAAACACTTTCTTGGTGGAGTATGTTAATTTTTTAGCTGTTTGCCATAGCTGAACTTTCCAGGAAGCCTATGTATATTTAATCTTTCTTATACTTCCTGTCATAATTATTTCTTCCTTATTCAAAAGCATGCTTGGAATGCTTCTCACTAGTTGAAGGACTGTTTCACCTCTCCACGGATACATAAATAAGACTTATTCGGTCCAGGTCCTTCTCATGTACCAAACTCATTAATTAACAATTACTTTACACAACAATGGTAAAATCCTTCTTTTCCCTTCCTCTTAGCGACTAAAGGTACACATTTATTTGTGAAATATGTCCATGTCCTGAACCTTCATTTGCACCACTATGAAATTTCACAGGATCTTTGTGTGCTGGTTTTGCGCTGGGATAGAGTTACTTTTCTTCATAGTAGCTATGATAGGCTGTGTTTTGGATTTTGCTGGAAGCAGTGCTGGTAACACAGGGATGTTTGAGCTATTGTTGAGCAGCACTTGAACAGTGTCAAAGCTTTTCTGTCTCTCATCACACCCCACCAGGAGGGGCCTGGGGGTGCACAAGGGGCTGGGAGAGGACACAGCCAGGACAGCTGACCCCANGTCCTGGCTGAAGACCTGCCTGCCCACGGGAAGCAGTGAGTGAATTCCTTGTTTTATTTTGCTGGCATGTGTGGCCTTTGCTTTACCTATTAAATTGTCTTTATCTCAACCCATGAGTTTTTCCATTTTTTACTCTTCTGATTCTCTCCCCCATCCTGACTTTGGGGAATGAGTGAGTGGCTGTGTGGGGCTTAAGTTGAAGGTTGGGGTTAAACCATGGCACTTGGTACTAACAGCCAAATGGGATAAAATCAAATAGCTCATTACTGTTTGGTTTTTTGGGTTTTTTTCAAGATCAAATATGATTGTAATTAGCTAACAAATATAACTGTGAAAAGGCTGACTCTTCCTCCAGCAGGACTATTGTAATATTTTCATATAGTCTGCAATTATATTAATTAAAGTGTTTTTCTTGTACTCAAGATGCTACTGTAGCTATTTATAAAATATTTTCATAATCTGAACACACTATTCATAAAAGTTTCATGCCATATGTGTACTTTTGTTCTTTTTGGATAGTTGTAATATTTGTCTACATTTTTTGTATGATTTTCTGTTCAAATGAACCAGTTTTGCTGAGCAACTAAATAACGTTTAGTTATGTGATTTTTTCCCAGCTTAATCGGTCACTCATATTGTTTCTTTTGAACACAGATATCTCCTTCTGAACAGTTTTTTCTTTCATGTGTTTCTGTTGCTGCAATCCCTATTTCTCATTTAATCCCCTCAATTATAACATTGTCTTGTTTTTCTTCCATCATCTTGCTTCATCTTTTTCTGCATTCTGGGAAAGTCTTAAATTTTTATCAAGTCCAAACAGGAGCTGATCTGAATCAGAATCATCTTTTTCCAGCTTGTAGCTAGGATTACCACTGTACTTTTTTACTGTTTTAGGGATTTCAAAAACCATCCAACATTACAAGGGCGAATTTAGACTTGTTCCAGTCATGTATTACATTCCTCAGAGTACCACCTTCATGGCAGCCACTGTTATCATTGCCCTACAAAGCTCATATTTTTCCTGTCCCTCTATTTTTACTTAGACACTTTTTTTGTCACTCATGTGCTCTACTGCCAGCATAATGTGCTGTTCCAAATGGATGGTTATGGAAAACTGCAAGCTTACAGTAAACTGTAGCACTGCTGCATTTATTAGAGCAAACAAGGAAGCAAATGAACAATGAAAAACCTTGCCAAAGAAGAAGCAAAGGGATCTTTTCTTACATCTGTACTCCTAAATAAAACAGATAAGTGACATGAATCATGTTTAAACTCATGTCCACGCTGCTTACAGCTGGCAGCATCTGAAGTAGACTGGCCAAATCCACATCACCTTCCATCCCTCTCAGGACTCTCTGTGATGCATGTGTGACAGAATGGAGACAGAACAATTGTTTCCTGTTTTCCAGCTCCAAATATACTATCAGATTTAAGGTGCAGCACACAAGAGAAATTATTTTAAGGCATGAACCAGTGTATTTGGGGATATGGATGGCAATGGGATGGCAGTAAATGCAAGGATTTCTGGGATAGAATTGTATGACTACTGAGGGAGCCAAATCTAACATGGTTTCATCCCTCATCAGGAGTCTGAACTGGAAATGTGCTGGCACAGCCAAATGGAAAGCACCCAAGTGGGGAGATGTTCAGGACTTAGCCAGCCTAGGCAGTAAGAGACAGCACTTGAGCTCCCTTCTTGGACTGCTTTTGTTTTGCTCTGTAATCAGGACTCCTGGCAGGCTCCTCACTCTGCCTCTCGGTTCAAAGCAGAAAATTACTGTCTCTTAAAGGCATCACTCATTAGTGGGCTACAACAAGTACAGCCTCCCTCTCTGTGCTCTCTTTCTCCCTGGACCCACTCATCTTCCACTCTGCTCTATGCAGGGACCCAGCACCTTCCCAGCTCAATGATTATCCAGATTATTTCTTAGTCTGATGTTTTTTGGTAACAGTCAAAATGTAAACTATGGTTTAAGACCATCTCTGGTCATCTCCAAAATGAACCCTACAACTACTATAAATGTGTTTAAAACAATAAAATCCACCCTTTCTCCCCAAATGCTTGTCTTTACAGTTCAGAATAATAACATATTCTGGAAGAGACACACATAGTTTTTCATATTTCATACTGTTTTGGCTTCTTTATTTAGTATACAGAATGATTCTGGGACATTCTGCAGCATAAAATTCTCACTATTTAAGATTGACACTTTCAGAATGAGGTGCATTCAGCTTTCAGCATCTTTTTACATCAGCGTGAAAAGTGTTGGATCTTCTTGTGAGTTTAGGCCTCCTGGCTTTACTGGAGTTACTGGATAGGGTATTGGCTATAAGGAATTTTTTCATCTGTGAAAATTACTGTGTTGAATATTTTTATTCTTGAAATCTAGAAAATTGAAACAATTGTTATAGATTCTTGTTAGTTTCCGGTTTTTCCTTTCTTGACCTCAGGTAAGGTCAAAAAATTGGCTTATTGCAGCCACAGCAATTTAGTTGTCTTTGCTGTATTTTTCATAATCAGGCCTTTAACTTGGTAAATGTATGAGCAAAACAGAATGTAGGAAATTAATTATTGCTGCTAACCCTAAATGTTCAATATGCCCACTGACGCACACTGATGAAGAGCTTCAATGTTTATTTACATGCCCATTTTTTCTTCATGTTTCAATTCAGTTCAGGGTCATGTTTCAATCCCCAATGTTAGCTTAAAAAAACTCCATTGCTCAAAAGCTTAATTACCCACAAATTGTTTCCTGTGTACCTTTTATTATGATATTAAAAAATAACCATTTTTATTCCAAGCTTGTCTGTGCTTTTCTAAGAAAAACAAGGACAGAAAATGGAAGCCATCTGTTCTTTCAATGTGAAAACTCTTTTTCTTTTAACTTGACAAACATAAACAGGATAAAGAAAATATTTTCAAAGCGTATTTAACTTTATTTTCAACATGGTTTGAAAATCATAAATTCTCAAAAACTCACCTATTTCCTCCACTTGCTTCTGCTACCATGTTGAGGCCCGAGTTCCTGCAGCAAAACACAAAGTATCACCTGAAATGGTCTTCAAAATGTCTCTCAGTGTTTTTCAGAGTTTACCTGAAACCCTGCTATTTGTATTGTAGGTGTCCTTCTTGAAATTCAGGTATGTGTCACTGCTATGAAGTAGTGTATGGAAGTGGTTCAGGTTCAGAAATAAAATGCTGGTAAATTAAATGCTGCCAGTGTAATTAGCCTGTGGGTAATTTATTTTATTGAAGCTGATTTTTTTTTCAATAGTAAGTATTTTGAACCAGGCTCTGTTACAGATGTCCCTAATGGCAAATTCTCTCTTGGCAGAAAGACAGCAGTATCCGTGAAGCTTGACCACATTCTGACAGTCATATCACACAAATCACCATGAATAAAGAAAGAAGCTGTAGTTCCCCCTTCATGAAAATCCCCTTTTCTTTTCATGAAGTGAATGAGGGCTAATCCATTCAATTATTAAAATTGGCCAGCTTTTTCTCTTGGTTGCTGCCTAAGTCCTTTTTTTTATTACTAAATCTAATCAGTCAAGATAGAAAATGTGCAGAAGATAACACATGGCAAAGTGAATTTTTAGAGACTTCGAGTGTGAATTCTCTTGATAGAGTACTTCAGTGTCTGCGAAAATAACTTTCTGATTTTAAGAATGAAAATAAAGCCCAGCAACCATAAACAGTGCCAGCATTGTCTTTATGACAGTAATTTTATATATCTTGCATAGTTTGCAGCCACAGACTTTCTCAGATATCAAAAAGTTTGTGATCTTATAGTGTGGAATCATCAGGTGGCACTGCTTTTGTTAAATTCTGCTGAATAACAAAGGTCTAACTGCATAGAGCTCATAGGGGGTTACAGCTATTATGGATTTAATTTATTTTTTAATATTTAATACACTTTTCTTTTTAAGCAAGATTTTTATTTAATGTTCTGATCACAATGATCTCTGTCTCCAAGGATATGTTAATGAGAGTTCATTGTTTACAGAGAGCTATGCTAGTGGGAGGTTCCTCCAATAAGTCATCTATGTACAACTGATTTTCTTCTGAGTTTTCTTTTTTTCCTTCTTTTCCCCAGATTATTTCTATATCAAAGCGTCATGATAGCTAGATCTGTCTAAACTCCCTTAGCAACCTTCCTCCCACCATCAATCTTCATCTCTCCTGGAGTAAGGTAAATGCCATTTCAGAGACAAAGTCAAGGACACAAAGCACAGTTTTTCTCCACGTAACAATACAATTTTAATGAGACCTAAATTTGAAACTCAGACAGTAATTAAAAAACAAGGATAACATGCTAAGCAAATTTTTGCATGCAAAAACTAGTCAGAAGTAGGAACACTTGACATTTAAGGCTGATTTTACTCCACACATCATTTATCATGGTCTCATACTTAATAGTTACCCATTTTATTTAAGAATGGAGCATTTCAGAAGACAGTCAGTCCAGGAATTATCACATATTATGCAGTTTCCATTGAAAGGGAGATCAACAAAGGCCCCAAGATGTGGAGCCTTCTGCATAATGGGACCAGCCAATGAGAAAGTCATTGTTAATTGATCATTACTGATCATGGGAATAGTCCTACAAGAATTTGGGAATAATTAGTGCCATCTACAGTACAGTGTAAGAACACTGTCAGTTCTTGGACAATGGATTTAGTGTCACAACGGTCACATTTTTTTTACAAACCACTAAGTCTATAGATTGATGAGACAATTTTCATTGGTGTTCAAAACTGATCAGCACTAAAAGGAAGTAATTGATTGGAAAGATTTTAGGGGAAAGCCTATAAGCTTTGAAACCTTTTTTTTGTTTAATTATCTCTGTTGTCAGCATGGCCTAAGACTATTAATCTTTAAAGAAAGCTACAATGGTACTCTCTTACGTTATTGAAAATGGTTTTTCTTTAGACCAAACCTTGTAACACCAGAGTTCACAATCACTGTTTTTTGTAACAATGGGGGAAAAGGGAATTTGGGAATTATTTCTGGTTTACTGACAAGGTTTCTTATTTGTAATAAGCTGATATTTAAGAAACCAGATACAGAAACCATGTTAACGTTTTCCGGTTTCCAGTGAGATTTCCAATTTGAATCAAAATTACATTGATAACTTCTTTGCTTTAAGCTTATTAAATTCTATGATACTCATTCAGATTTTTGTTCCTATGGGCTCAAGGGAAGCAGCATCTTATCTCATTCAAGGGTTATAAGATTCAAATTTAGAAGGCTGAATGCTTTTTAATAATAATGGAATGTCACAAAAGAATTTATTTTGATAGGTTCTCACAGCTTTTTCTTTAATTAAAAAATCCTTTTAAAGCTTTTCACTTTGAGTTTAGCTGCAATAAAAAATCCTTTTATTACTTTTTTATAGTCAGAAAAATTATTAAAGGAATATTTATTAAGTTTTCGTAAGCAAGGCAGTCTCTTTTGGTTTAGGAAATGGACTTAAACTAGTATTTGTGTATCAAAATGTGGGAATTTGGGGTTGATTTTTAATTTTCTTCCAAACTATTTTCATTATTTTCTATATATTAAAAAAAAAAATAAATAAATGCCAGGTATCAAACAGGACAGAACACCACTATTTTTTTGGTTTTTTGGTACAAGGAAAGAACAAACACACTGTTTCTTGACTGAAAAATGTTTACAAACCTTCCAAATAAAACCCTGACTGGATTCTGATCTATACAGAAGCCAGAGCTGATAGAGGAAACTGTGATGCCAGCACACATCTGGGCAGCTATCTGAAGTCAGGCAAAATCTGTGGAGCTCTGTGAATGGTTAGGAGTTAATATTCTCCAAATCAAGGAATTTTTAAGAATTTCTGATTTTAAAATCATGTGTCTTGTCATTATTTGTGAAAAAGGGAAAAAGGCTGGTTTGGATGAGTCATGCACTTTTAGCAACAATCCTGGAAAAATGACAGGAAAGGCTAAAGGCTGGAATGGATAAGTGATTAAGAAGTGTTAATGGAATTTTAATGATTATGCAGCTATATAGAGATGAATATGTATGCGTACAGTATAAAATTTTTAATTTAAAATAAATCTGGAGAAGCTTTTTTTTAAATTATTTTTTTCCTCACAGAAAGAGGATTTGTTTAAAGAAATACTTTTTGATATCTTGGAATAGTGGAGGGACCATATTGGAAATCAAATCTCTGGAACGAGATTGTCTGTTGATGGTCTGTTGCTGTCTGGGTCATGTCCTAGCTTTTGCCAGGACCTGGAGGTTATCCTACACCACCTCACACCATCGCTGGGAGCAGGGCGAAGGGGCTCTGGCTTCTGAGGTGAAGTCAAAAAATGTGCTGGCTTTGTCTCGAGGTTCATATGAGTATTGCTGAATGTGCATCACTCTCTCTTTTGTATACTTTTGTTATTAATATTGTTGCTGTTACTTTTCATTTTCTTGTTCCGTGATTTCACATTTTGTGCCTCCAATTATCTCCAGCCTTATGAAGAGGGAAATGGGAGGGGAGGAGGGGAGCAAGATAGCAGCAGTGTGGTTTGGAGTCTCTGGGAGAACTAAATGAGTGATTACCATTCCTAAACCATGACAATGGTGGCAAGAGTTTCTGTGAGGGTCCTTACAACTGTATCTTCAAGTGGAATGGGTGAGATTTACCGAGACCTGCTCTTCTGCTCACTCCTTAAAATCTAGGTGGACTGTAGTCCTGCTGCTCAAGAATAAGCATGGATCATCACTGTTGAATATCTTAATCTACATTCAAGAAGTCTCCTAATTATCTTAGCAAAGCACAAGAGGCTGTAGTCATGACAATTTCTACATCTTCAGGAACAGTTTCTGCAGACCATTTACAAACGTCTTTTTTGTGCACAATCTTATCATTTTGCAGCAGAAAGCACTTGAGAGGTCAATAAGGGTGAGATTCCCCACCAGGATGTCAATCAACACTTTTAAGAATATCAGTTGGTTTAAGCACAGCAGGAGCTGCCTAAGAAGAATTTACAGGACACTCTGAAAGCTCCAAAAGGAGTGCTCCTGCACTGATAAGTCAAATACTTTGTTGTGAAGGTGGCTGGGGTTTCAGTCACTGCAGTCACCTGGTTTCAAGTCAATGCATTTTCTCATCTATGAAAATGACTAGCAGAGGATTTCCTGACAACCCAGGGAATTCACAGCTTAAAGGCAGACACACGCAGACACAGCCTTGATACTGAGCTGCATCACAGCTGTGAATAAAGAACAAACCCGAATTTTGTATTTATAAGTGAAGTTCCAGAGTCCTTGCCACAGCACAATGGTATTGCTGTAATACCTTAAATTCTGTAACTCATATTACTGAGTCCTGATAAGTCCTGAAAATTCTGATAACAAGAATACTGCTACACAAAATCAATGAGCCTAGAATAAATTTAAAACAAACAAAGCTGTTTTAAGGATAGATCAAAAGCTTTCATTTAGAAATTATTGTTTTTTGAGAATAGCTATTATGATTATGCTCAGATTCCTTTTTATATTGCAAACTAACTGGGTCAATATTTTTATCAATAATTTTGAATTGAATAATAAAATATTTGCTGGCAAATTTTATATAAATTTTGGAGGATAAGAACGTAAAGAAGAGAATAGATTAGTTATACAAGCATTTTTAATCATAGACTAACATAAGCTCAACTGAACAAATTGTATTTTAAATGGAGCTTTGACATCATTAGCAACTCCACGTTTGTAAGGACTAAAATTTCAATCTTCATAATATAATTTTACTCTAACTCAGAACAAAGTCAGGATATTTCAAAGCTTCCAGCTAAAGTTAATTGCTGCTGCCTTCTCAGTTCTAAGAAACTATTGACTGCCTCAGAACCAGCAAGTCAAGTAGAAGCTGTCTCTGTGCTGGAAATGAAGCTAAGTGTTGGAAATTTCAAAGCTCCTAACATCCTCCCCTTCTGATATCTTTCAAAGAGACGTGCAGGGAGCCTGAGCTCCTCAATGGCTTGCCAAGTGGAGGAACCAGGCAGAGGTGGTAAGAATTCTCAAAATGTATCACAAATTTTGTCAACACCATAGCCTTGCAGAAGATTTCACTATTGATCAAATGACAAAATCCAAAGAAAGATTCTTTTTTTAAATATTAATGATGATTGACACAAGGCCAGTCATCAAGGGAGGGATTCATCTGACAAATTCAGACATCCACAGTGTAGGTATCTTTCTGTCTGTGTGGGTAGATTCAGTTTGTGATGAATGGGAACATCTGACCAGATAGATAGTAGTAATCAGAAATTTCTATGGTGGGATTTGGATGTTTAAAACAAACATCATGGACAAAAGATCTTATTTTAAAAAGCACTGATAAATAATAAAATTAAAATGTTTAAGATTCTTAATCAATGATTGATAGAATACAAGATACGTATGAGGTGCTCCAAAAGAGAGAAATGAGAATTCTGGAGTGCATTAAGGGGGAATTTCTTGGAAGAACAATTAAATTACTTTGATTGGAATTATGGAAATCAAAATGTGGATACTGTGGTCTCTTCTGTTCTGGAGCTCTTTTCTGAAAAGAATATTGAAAAACAGGATTGAACTCTGAAAAGAAATGCATCAATATTTTATGATTTTCTCTGTTAAGGAGGATTCCTGTCACCTGACATGATATTGGATCTTAAGCTGAAGTCCTGTGTAAAAGAGGCCCACTAAGAGGTCACTGGAGGTTTCTGTGCCTTTTTCTAAACTACAGAAGATTCAGTGTGTTTATATCACAAATAAAAGTTTTTATTGTACATATCCCTATTAGGGAATAAATACGGTATGCTTTGGCTACTAATATTGATTTTTGTCTACATCGTCTGTTATCAATCTCAGACCATAGTTAAAATGTGTGATTTTATCAGCATTGAGCCTATAGCTACTAACAGATAAACAAAAAGGTATAAAGCTTGTGAGGTTTTTCCTGTCAATGTATCTGTGTGCCTATAAAAATAAAATGCTGTTAAATATTTATATTAAATGACTAGAAATTACTTGGTAGACCACCATAGATCAAACGAAATAATGCACTCAATCAAACAAACAATGCAAAGTGAGCATTTTATGAAAACAAAGAAAACACAAATTTATCTTATCTAATCTGATTTAACAAGATTTAATTGA
>VWZT01004168.1:0-12993 GCA_013397055.1 Pachycephala philippinensis
AGTGTGTGAATCACTCACAGTCATTCCTTACCTCCATGGTTTTGGTAACAAAAACCATTGTCTGAAGTATTATGGGAGCAAGGTTTGTGTCCCAGGATTGAAATAAAGCTCATTTGGCAGACAGAGAAATCTTCTGGGGTAACCAACAGGCATGAAAAGGTGAGAGGGGACAGCAATAGAAGGTTAAAAAGATTAGAGTTTGAAGGCTAAAGCATGCTGGGGGAATACCACTCTGCGTAGGATGAGATGGGATGGAATTGAACTGCAGGCTGTGGGATGTGCCTGCAGAACGCCGTGAAAAGACACAAAGAAGCACATAGCACACAGCGAAGGACACAGCAGCACCCAGAGGCTTGTCTCCTGCGGACCCTGGGGGGAGGAACATGCCGGCAGCTGACAGGCGAGTGACCCAATAGAGGGACACTCAGGGGGTGTGCTGCTGACACAGCAATGTGTGATTGGCGTAGAAGTCTACAAATCCAGGTTTCTCTGTGAATAAAATCAATTCAGCTGTCGTGCTGTTCTGCGTCCGTGTTTTCAATTGCCGACAACTCTGCACTCTGTTGGCCAGGTAAGGCTCTTGCTGCTGTCACCACCTTCCTGGATATTCACCTCTGTTACCATCACAAACACACTGACACCAGGGATAAAGTGCTCCGGCCGAGACCCATGCTTGTCCTCATTATGGTCTTGCTGAAGGCAAGCACGGAGCTGTGGTCTTTTCCTCTCTTGGGTGCAAGTTCAGGCTTCACAGTCTGGAGGCTGCAGTGGGCTGCAGTGTGCCAGTTACACTTCCCAGGGTGTTGGCAGGGCCGAGCATTTGCCATCTCTGGGGAAGCCTGAAATGGCACTTATGCAGGGATAAAGCAGTCTTCTGAAATTCAGACTGTTGGTTGATTTCCATGGAAGAAATAATGCTTCTAGAAAGAAGAAATTTGAAGGGGTACCATCTCTGCATGTCTCTCCATACTACCTACTGCTGGAAGTTTGAGCAAGGCTGGACTGCTTCACATGTGGCTGTGTCTAAGACAGGCTTCACCAAACAGTTTCTACTGCTTTATTGACAGAGCCTCTGAGCCTGCTGAGTAACTTGGCTGAGTCCTGCACTCTGGTTGTGCTTGTTCAGACTGCTTTGGACACCTTCAATGAGTAGTCAAGCCAGAATCTTCCTACCCCCTGCTCCTCTGCTGCCCTAGAATAGGCTTGTTTGTTTACTGAGGGTCACTTAAGCTATTCCTTTTTTCCTATCCACTCCTCCTTGCTGCCTCACACTAAGCAAAATCAAGATACTGATGTATTGAAGTGTTCCCACTTCCCAGTGCAGCTTTGTTTCTGCTTTAGAAAGGAAAAAGGGGTACACTGCAGTGAAAGGATCTTCTCATAAAATCCTGCTAAAGCAGAATATGAGGACTGGAACTTGATGTCTGTTTTTAAGGGACCTAATAATTCTGCCTTTCATAATGACATAGTGGATCTTCCCATGGTGGCTGCAGAAGCTACTCCTGTTCTTGCACCTCTTTTACCGATGATTATCCCAACCTGATAACATCCACATCTCTCCCTGGAATCTTCACCCTCTCCATTATGGCTCTGCTTGTTAAGTCACCTGGAATCAAAGTACACTCCTCCAGTGCTTTTCTGATGCTCCTTTTTCCTCTGTGGTGAACAACTCTGCTCTTCCTTCATTAATGGCCGAGAGACTATCTGGCATCATCAGCATTAAGAGACCATGTGCCGCAGGACTAGTGGAAGAACCTGGAAACATTTCTGTGTTCTGCAATTTTAATTTGTCTTTAATTTGAGCCTATTGAAGGCTCTTTATTCCTTTTTTTAAAAAGAGTGAATCCTGTTGCTGACTCTAATCTTCACTGCATCTTCCCCTTCCCATTTTTTCATGTTCTCTCCAGCACAAAGGATGAGAAGCGCTATCCTGTAACCAAACAACTTTCTCTAAGACTCCAGAAAATGCTCTGTAAGCCACCAGTGGTCAACAAATCTCTGGCAAGGGAACATACAGATAAAAAAAACCAAAAAAACCACAAAAACCCATGAATTCAAGAAGGCCCAAGGCCTGATTTTAAAGTCTTGATTACCCAAGTAAGGTTGTCCAGGAACTTACAGTATTGATCATGCTTTGGATCCAGTTTCTAACATTCAGCTATCTCACAGGGAAAAGCTGCAGCCCTCTAACACAAGGATTTCCTAGTCACAGACACTGCCCTGTTTAGTTTCAATCAGCTCTGGGGAGCTGATACTGCTTTAAAGTTGGTTGTATTGGTGCAGATTGCAGCTGTACATGTATAAACAAGGGATTATGGTGATGGAGTGTCCATAAACACCAGTTATGCAGTTTGAACTAAATCACACTTTTCATCATATCAGAAAATTGTTGTGCATGAGACCCAGTCTCAAAGAATAATTTTAAACTAGTTTGAGAGATTTTTCATCAAGTAAAATGTGTTTGGTATATGTTAATCGGGACAGGTATAAACCAATCCAAAGAGGATCTCTGAAAATGAGATAAGATTGTGTACATAAGGGATTTCAGTAGCTCAACTAAATTAGTTATAAAACTTCTAATTTAAACTAATGCTACCTATATTTGGACAGTAAGAATTAATGGACTGCAACTCTACTGCAAGGAAAATGTTACCAGTGGGGATCCAGTCCAAGAAATCCTGTTCCTCAAAAGCAGCACAGTCTCTCTGAATTACCCTAAAAACATCAAATTACCTGTGAACTCGGTGGTACTTTGCACACCACCGCAAATTCATTTTGCAATGCTTAAAATAATCGATGTAATGCAGTTAGCATTTCTCCATAATCTCCTAAATAAATCTAAATCCACTGTTAAAATATCTCTAATTTCCAGCTGCAGTTTGGTAGCGGTGTCCCAACATATTTTAAAACCTCCTCCTCCTCCCTGCATATTTGGCTTTAGAAAAGACCAGTGGAGAAGCCAATAGATTTCTATAAATCACTGTTGGATGAAAACAAGCATAAAAAGGAGGCTTGAAGTTGTTTAATATTATAGATGTTTTGGAGCTCTATTCAGTAGTTGGCAAGTCACATGAAGCTTCTCTGAATTCTTTATAATCTAGACACAAAGATCATTGAACTCTGAAAGAACCTCTGGGCTTTTATTCAAAAATATGTTGGCTTCTATTTACCTCTTTCTTCATTTGTATCTATCAAATGGCTCAATATATAAATAAAGCCCGGGTGTTCTTATTAGCTAAGGCAGTATTTCATGCAGATTAATGCCAGCAGGTTTTGTAAAATACATCTCTATTCAAAGCTGGAGTATGTTTTGAATTAATTTTCATCCTGTATATGAATCAGGTATATTCTGCTCCTTTTCTTATACAGACCTCAGCTGCAGCACATAGGAGGAACCTCTAGTGTTTAATTCTAGTCACATCATCCTTCTTCAGCAAAGCACTTTTAACTCTAAGCGTCTGCATAATCCCATTGACTTTAATGGGAGTACTCACGTGCTCAGGTATATTAAAATTATAATTGAAAACAGCACCTTGCTTTCTCGGGGCCTAAGTGACATACCTAACATTTTATTGAACAGTCTTATTTAAATATTACCTCATGTATATGTTATGAGCAAATCTTTCTAGTTCAATAAAATCAGACTTATTGTTATTGAGTTAAAAAAAAAAATCTTCACTTTTCTTTGCCTCCAAAGCAGGCTAAAACTCTCACACTAAACTGAAAATATTGTGTTGGCTAAAAGTACTTTGCCAGCTGAGCCAAAACACGGCAAGATATTCATCTGATGTTGGTCTTAATAGAATAATGGGCAAGAAGATTTAATGGGATTGATAAACTTATTTTTCTAAAGAATGCTTTGGTCCACTACCAGCTAGAAATTCAACATCCCGCATAAGATATCTCAACATTTGGTTAATTTTGCCAATGTTAAAATGATTGCTCAAATGATCCCAGCTTTCAAGTGGTTGAGTGGGATTTTTTTCTGTGTAATATAAACACCCTCACAAGCAAAATCCCTCCACTGAGGCCGTAAGACTGTGATGAAACCAGAGAATGGAGAAAATATATATATAAGATTATAGTGGATCACACGCAAACTGTTTGAGGCGCTCCAGAGTGATTTCATTCCCATCCCACGGAGACTCTGCATAGCGTGTTCTAATAATGGAAATGTTTGGATTAGTCTATGTTCAATCCATTTACCTCAGCACCTCACCAAATGTGAGCTATGCCATCAGTCTAGATGACTAACTATTTGTAATTTAGTTGTAGCTTTCTTGTAGCTGTGGCGGTCCGAGGTCATTAGGGAGGCACGGTTTGCATTACTGATGCATTACACTGACTGATGTGGTTGGAAAAGCTAGTGCAGCTTTCTGGATACACAAGCTGCTCACTGGGATAGACCAGAAGTGTACCTAGAAGTTCTCTGCTCTCATCCTCCTTTGAGCCCACCTGAAAGGACGAAGTAATTGTGGGGACTGAAGCCCTGGACTGAAAGTCAGCGCTGACTTTATTTTCAGACACAGCAGAGGTGTGTGGCTGTTTTTAGGTGCTACTCGGGCTATAGCACTGCTAAAGGGAAAAAAAAGTATCAGGCTTCTTACAGTCCAAACATAGAGAAAAAAGCAGTCAGGGACATGTTAGCAGGCAAAGAATGAAGAGACAAAGAGGAAGAGAATAGACTATTGTCAAAGGAGAGAGCAGTAACTGAGAGCTGCAGAGACACAAACCTTCCCATGTTTTATACCAACTGGTGCTCATTTCAGCATAGCAGCTACAGGTTTCCCTACGGGGTGAGAAGCAAATGCATGCTCAGTTTTGGGTCTGCCTTCCTGAACTTTTTCACAACGCTGAGACTAAATATACACATCTAGATTTCTGGTTTTGTTATAATGCTATACTGTAAGTCCCCGCAAGTCTCGGAGATGAGTACTGCCTCTCTACTGCTGTGATTAGAAGTCTCAGTGTGCTGGATCTCTAACAGAGAACTTCTTTTTCTGAAATGTGAAGTAGTTGGGTATGTTCAATGGCTGCTAACAAATGTTAAAAGATGCAAGGAATTTTTAACTATAGGGCTAAAATGTAAATACCTTGTCCTCACAGTGGCATAGCTCTTGGTCATGACTCTCACTGGCTCTGCGGCCACTGAAGTTCTTTAGACTAAACAAGGGCTGAATTCCTAGGGTAGAAGGTACAGCAATAAAATCAAATATCAAAACAAAATCAGATCAAATTAACTTAAAAATCTGTCTGCTTTTTTCCTCCCTGTCATTTAAGTCCCCCTTAAATTCAGAAGAAAGAGGTTGATCTCGTTTTACCGGCAGCACCCAGAAACATACCGATGTCTAAAGAGTACTGCTTCTGAAACGTCCTTTGTTTGAGAGGCTTTAACGGGAAAAAGGGAACCTTAATAGTCTCAAATCACCAAGGGAGAACACAGAAGCCCAAAACCGAAGGATACCCTGGCAAATCCTTCCCCTTTCTTAGGAGACCAGCCACTGGGAGCATTACTCACGTCTTCTGTTATATAACAGCATCCAGAAAATGGGGAAAATAATAATAATAATTAAAAAACAATTCGCTGTGACAACACTGTGCGAACCTGCGGGGCAGTGGAGCTGCCGGAGCCTGTGGCCGGGGCGCGCTGCGGGCCGAGGCCGCTGGAGGGCACTGGAGCCCCGCGCCCGGCCGCCGGCAGGGAAAGGCAGTTTTTTTCTCTTTGAGGTCCTGTCATTCCTGTGTAAACAAGTTACGTTCAAGTGTTTAGGATATAAATTACGACCATGCAGGCTTGCCTCGGAAAGAATGTAAACACAGCACTGTGGTCGGAGCAAACTCTGAAACTGACTTTATAATTTATCACAGGCCCTGAGAAGCTCAGGGAAGAAAAGGGCATGTCTGAGCATAAATATGTATTTAAAAGATGAAGAGTTTTATCTCTATGTATAATTACATAGATATAACTTAAATATATATGTGTGTGTGTGTGTGTGTGTGCGTGCACGCATATATATGTATACAGACATATATATATATATATATGCGTATTTGCACGCTTAATGTGTGTGCACAGAGCATTTTGCTGAATCTCTCTCCCCCTTTTTCAGCTCTCGGGCTCGGGGCCGGGCAGAATGGGGTGTCGGGGAGCGTTGGGGTAAAGGGACGGCTCTGTCCCCGCCCGACGGGCCGGGCTGCGCGGGGGTGGTGGCCGTGCCGAGCTGCCCCGGGCCGAGCCGGGCCCTGCGGGGTGGGCTCGGAGCGCATCCCCGGCCGTGGGGCTGGCACAGCCGTGGGCTCTGCAGGACACACGGGCGAGCAGCTCCTGGCGCCCGGCTCCGACTCCTGGCCGCTCGCCATCCACGGGGCACGGCGACATCGTGGGGACAGGGGGTGCTTTGTTTGGGGTGCTTCGGAAGCCCCTTTTTGTTTTCTGTTGTAATTTTATTTCCTTTTCTCCCCTCCGGCCCGGTTCGCTGCCCACACCTTTGTCGGTGCTTCCCCCCGACCTTATCAAGCCACGGTTTTATCGCGGATCCTCTGCCGCCCACCCGTGACATGTCCAACCCAGCACTGCACAGGGCTCCTGCCCTCACACCTGGCAAAGTCCCGCCGGGACACTAAGGGACTCTGAGGGGGCTGTGGGGAAAGGGGACGCGGGGACCACCAGACACATCCCTAAAGAGCGGGGAGGGCGTTTCAGACCTGGAGGAGCCCTCGAAGAGAGGATCATGCAGTCGGGACCCTCCTGCTTTTGTGTCTTCTGCCTCGGTTTTTTCATAGTTTATCCAGCAGCGGTGGAAAGCAGGGTGGGAAGTGGGTGACGGCGGGAGGTGCAGCCCAGAGACCGTGGCACTGGCCTCCTCGGGTCAACCTCTCCCTCCCCTCCTCTGCCTGCAGCGGCTGGAGGATTCGGGGTTGCATCTTTAACTGTCTCGGATGCTGGGGTGGAAGAGTTTTCTCAGAAGGAGCCAAGGGAAAATAAGTGCCTGTCCAGTGATAGTCGTTTATATACATTTTATTGGAAAAAAATTTTTACATCAAAATATTTCGGCAAACTGTAAAAAGTATACATAAGTGCAAATATATTCTCCTTTTAAAGCAATAGTGTGTGAGTATACACGAGATTTATTTAAAATATTTTTTTAAAAAATACTGTGGTAGAAAACAACTTTTGTAAAAATAAAAAACAAAACGTTGTATTGCTGCAATACTGGAAAAAAAAAATTGAACTTTTCTTACAGTCTATACACGAAAGGGCTAAACAATACTGTTTTAATAATATCAATCGGTCGGTGCTGAAGTCCATAAAAAGTGTCCTTGGTGGGGCTCGGGGAGACAACACAATAAAAAAGTAAATTTCACGCTAACGCAGTAACAGAAGGGGGAGTCCTCGCAGGTGCTGAGACATTTATTTTTCTTATGCAAAGACACTTTCTCGTATAAAAATATATCGAATTGTTCCCTTTCCCAGAGCTCAGTTCTTTAGGAGATCACAGAAAGGCGGTTTATGATTAAGGTGGTCAGACTTGGAATAAGGACACTTACGTCCCCCTTAACCCAAAACATCACGCAAGGCATTTTGCTTTTAGTAAGACCTTTGGAGCATTCTATCGGCTGTACGTGTCCTTCAGGGGATGGAGTGGGACCGAAAACACTGCTTCCTTAGGCAAATTTGCTAAGTGACTCGTGTACTATCAATTCTATCAGAGTGCACATTATATTTAATCTGCGTGGGTCCGTCTACACCTCGGCTCTGTTCAGTGACACCTGATTGTCTCTGTTGGGGCGCTGCCTTCACATCACGCAGGGCTTGATGTCTTGACAGACGCTTTGGTGGTGGTGATGGTGGTAGTAAGATCCACTAGCGGACGGGTGAAACGAAGAAATGCCATTAAAATTGAGGACAAAATCTTTCCTGTCACACACCGGGGAGGGATGATGCTGGTAGCGAGGCAGTCCCACTGCAAGAGAAGGAAATAACAAGAGCTGCTCAGAAGTCGGAGAGCTTTGCCCGGGTGGAGCAGCCCTTCCTCCCTGACCCGCAGGAAGGAGAGGCTGCCTGCGCAGAGCTGGCACACCGCTCCCTTACCCCCGGTCTCGGTTCCCCCGAAAGGTTTGGTAACTCCTCTTTGGCTTTCCTGGCAGCGGGCTTGGACGCTCCCCCGGGGGCAGAGCCTGATCCGCTGCAGGGCAGAGAGACCGGGGGTTCCATTGCCCCGAGCGAGGAGGCGAAGTGCATTCCCCGGGGTCCCTCACCGCCCGCAGGTAGGCTCGGAGCTGCACCCCTGTTCGTACGAGAACCCGAGCCTGCTCTGCGGGGAGGTTCTAGACTGCAGAGCGGTGTGGCACGCAGGCTGAGGAGAAGAAGGCATGGGGGGAAGGATGCCCACGGACACGTGCCCGGGCGCATCCCGGGCTCACGGACATCTCTGAGTATCCCTCCTGCGTGGGCACACACGCACCGCTGTCTGTCTACCCTCTGCCTCGGTACTCATCAACGTGGAGGGGTAGTTCAGCTCTGTGTGGGGGGTAGATGAGGGTGTGTGTGTTTTGTGCGTGTGTGTGTGTGCGTGTGTGCGAGAGAGAGAGAGAAGGAGGAGACGATGCCACTTGCGTGTTTTCCTGCGTGCGCCACAGCCATTTGAATCCGATTCCCATCTGTCCTCGCTCTTCCCGCTCCCTACCCCGTTCCTGGGAGGATTTTGCTTCTGGCTTGAGCGGCTGCAGGTTGAATTCCAATCAGGATCTATTTGTGTGTTGATACAGTATGTATTTATTTATGTGTGTGTGTGTAAGAGCGTTCACGCCTTTTCGCGTGTGCGCTTCCATAAACATAAGATACACCCTACGGTTCGTCAACAACAACAAGCCAAGTACATCCGTGGCACCGACATGTAAATGACCCTGCAAATTCCCACTGTAATTTCCCACAGCCTAAGGCAGCCTTTCGGGGGCCGCAAGGGAGACGTCACCCCACCCCCAACACCGAACTGTAGGACCGTGCTGGGATCTTTGGTCTGGCAGGATTCCTACTGGATCCAGCGGGGAGGGGAGCATTGCCCCAGCAAGGCCCGCAGGGTAGAGCCAGACAGGGTTTTGGTTTGGCGTGTGGATGTCAAACTCGGCTAGCGGGATCCTGTCAAATGTGACCGAGGGTCAAGGGAAAGAAAAAAAAAAAAAAAAAGCGAGGAGGAAAAAAAAAAGCAAAAGAAAGAGAAGGAGAGTGAGGGGGTAGGAGGGAAAAAAAGGGAAAGAAAAAGAAAAAACCAGGAGGGGAACGTCCCCGGTTTTCCTCAGGATGGCGGAGCCGAACCCTTTGGCGGCGTCGGCCGGCGGCGCGTACAGCCCGTTCTCCTCCGGCATTGTCCCCTCCTTCACCCCGCAGAGCTCACTTTATAAAAGTGATTATTTCGCTGGATTTCCTCGGCTTTCTAATAACCCTGCTGGTATGCTCACCATAAACTGGGGCACTTTATTACAATCCTGATTCAATCATTTAGCAGGATTTAATAGTCTGCGAAAAAAATCCGGCTCCCCCTGCCCCCCAGCTTCAAAATCCTTTTAGCAGAACCCAGCCTCCTGTTTCCAATTTTTGCCTCTCTTATTCTTGGGTCTGATATAAATTCACGGTTTTAAGTCCTCCCTGACGCTGTCATGGGTAGAGGATTATTGACCGATCAACAGCGATTGCCACCGAATTTGCTTTGCATTTAACTAAGAGAGAGGGAAAGGTGAATTTCACTTGCAACTGCTTTTGCGGGGAGAGGAGGAGAAAGATTATTGCTGGTTGTAAGTACAAATAAAAGAGCTCGGATCCTTTTCCCCCTTCTGCTTTCACTCTTCTGTAATATTTGCGCCACAGAGATTTTACGTATCATGCACAAATAAGGATTGGACCCACTCAAAAAAAAAAAAAAAAAAAAAAAAAGGTTTGGTTTGATTTTTTTTTCAGTTAATCAAGAACTGGGTACGGCTTGCACTAAAGTCCTGGGCCCAGATACTGAGGCTGTAGAAAACAAGTAGAGAAACACCGTTTTGCAAAGTGATGGCATTAAATCTGAGCTGCTGGAAATGGACGCTCGTGGTCGGCATTAAGACAGCGTCCAGAGGTCCGTATGCGTCTGAACCCGTCCTTGAACAGAAACAATTCGGATTTAAACCGCACCGGCCTCGGAAACCGCAGCGGAACTCCGGGAGGACCAGAACCCTTGCTCTCTCTCGCTCTGCTTTTTGTTTTGAAGAGGTATTCTTGGGCTGCTTCTGGATGAAAATTTCTCTTCCAGGAATCAGCTTTCTTACCTCAGGTGTCTGGCAGGAGGAGGGGGCAGCTGCCTCCCAGCCCCGCTCCCGGACCCAGTCCCACTCCTGCGCCACGCCTCATGGGCCCTGCGTGGCGGACTGTGCTGCCGCAAATAGTCAAACAAACAGAGGAAAACAAAATCCAAAGAAAGAAAAAGAAAAGAAAACAAAAATCCAAGCAAAAACAACAAACCAAAGGAGAAATTCCTAATGGAGAAGGTACGTAGTTCGGCGGCGGATGCCCTTGTGAACCCGCCGCCCTCTCGCCCCGGCCCTAAAAAGCACGTGGAAGGACTCCCTATGTCTCCGAAAAGTTGGTTTAAACCTCAGCAGCAGAGCCCTG
Organism: Pachycephala philippinensis; assembly: GCA_013397055.1. Taxonomy (NCBI): domain Eukaryota; kingdom Metazoa; phylum Chordata; class Aves; order Passeriformes; genus Pachycephala; species Pachycephala philippinensis. Next base: position 10,646 of record VWZT01004168.1, read on the forward strand.
AGGGCACAGAGGAGCCCACCTGGGGACACATCTCGTCCCCTCTCTCCTCCGCGCCGAAACGCCGGTATTACTGTGACCCACTTTGCAGTCGCCTCTCCCCAGAAAGCACATCAGGGCAATTCAGGGTTTGGGTTTTTGTTTTCAAGGGAGCAAAGTTTGCAACCGCTCGCTTTCCCCTGACAGCCCACGTCCCTTCTGCGGTGACGGCAAAGCGACTTGCACGGCGGCTCGCCCTCCCCACGGCGACAGCGGGCTGTGGGGAGGCCAGGGCCGGCTGCGGCGCTCGCACAAGGACAGGAGAGTGATTGACAGGCGCCCGGGGAGGGGGCGGGAGGGGACCCAGAGCTGAGGGTCGCCTGTATTTGTTACTTGTTGAAATTCCCATAAAATTGAACAAGACCCCGCTCTCATAGGGGTTAAGTCAGGCTAAAATCCTCTTCGGTGTGGTCCAGCCCAGACTGTCTTTGTTTGCTTAACCTCTGGGACCCACGTTTAAAAGGGCTATTTGGAAAAATTCCCCGTAAGAGCCCAACATCTTTTACCCATTTTTGTGCTCGGATTTTTCTGAGCAGACATTGTCTGTAATCACCGGCCGGGGAGGGGGTGAGGGGGTGGGAGACAGCGACCAGAAAACTCTTTCCCTCTGGTTGCAGAAATACACTCGATCCGCTTTAATCTCTCTAGCATTTTTTAAGATAAGCGGGTGGTTTGGTATTAGAGAGTTTTGGGGTTTTTTTGTTTGTTTTTTTTTAATTCCCCCTTTTTCCCCCCGGTAGGGTTTAGAGGGTAATATCTGACGCCTTTATTTGATTACTCCCGCGGCGCGTCTCCGCGGAGCGCGGTTTACCGAGGCGGCAGCGATGCCCGGCGGCGCTCCCCGCGAAATGAAGCCGCAGCACGGGGCGGAGGGGCCAACCCCGCTGCCGCAGCCGAGCACATGTCCCCAGCACCGGGAGGGGGACGCGCCAGCCGGGACGGAGCCGGGACGAAGCCGGGCTTTCCTCGGAGTGCTGCTTCTTGGCACCGGGCAAGCAGGAGGGATGCTCGCAGCCGTGCCCACAGCCGCCCCCCTCAAACAGCCCCCCTGTCCCGAAACAGAACAGCTCCAACCCACGCGTATTTTTTTCCCTCTCGCAGACAATGCACCTCTTTTTTCCGACACCGTGGTGGTCCGGGCTTCCCCGCGCGAAACCTTTGTCGCCGGCGAAAACCCCCTCCGGCGCCGCGCTCCCCGCCGCCCCCGCCGCCCCTCCGCGCCCCTACCTGAGAGGTCGTCGCGGGGGCTCTGGTGCAGGTATCCCTGCTCCAGGGAGTAGGAGGGCACGCTGGAGTGGATGCCGGAGGAGGCGCCGTTGGCGGCGGGGAGGCCCTGCTGTTTTATGTAGGGCGAGGCCCCCGAGGCTGTCCAGTGAGCCGAAGGGCTCGTGTAGGGCGAGTGGCACTCGATGGCGCTCGCCATGGCCGGCGAGGAGGGCACGGGGCTGCTGCTGCTGTCGGGGCCGTAGTCCCCGTTGGCAGTCACCGGGCAGCTGGCCATGTAGGTCGAGCCGGGGTTGGGAGACATGTGTGGGACGTGGTGGCCGCCGCTGAGTCCCTCGTAGCCGCTGGCCATGGCGTTGGGCATCATGTCCAGGTTGTAGCCGTTGGAGTGGCAGGCGAGGGAGGCGGGGGGCGCCTGGAAGTCGAAGCCCTGAGGGAGGATGGAGGCGCCGAAGCCCAGCCCGTTCATCATGCGGTACATGGGCTTCAGCGCCTNCGCCTGGCATTTCCTCCTGAAGCCGGGGGGCCGCCGTCGGAAGGAGCCCTCCTCGAACATGAACGCGCTGGCCGGGTCGATGGTCCAGTAGTGGCCCTTGCCCGGGCGGCCCAGGCCCTTGGGCAGCTTGATGAAGCACTCGTTGAGGGAGAGGTTGTGGCGCACGGAGTTCTTCCAGCCCTGGTAGGAGCCGCGAAAGAAGGGGAAGCGGGCCTGCAGGAACTGGTAGATCTCGCTGAGGGTCANTTGGAGGACGCCGCCGCCGCCGAGGAGGAGGAGGAGGAGGTGGAGGTGGAGGAAGAGGAGGTGGAGGTCTCCAGGGCGGAGGAAGGCGGCCGGCTCATCTGGAGAGCTCCGGGAGCCGGGCTGCAGGAGCGGAGAGGGACGGGGGGCTCCAGCCGCTGCTGCCCGCTCTCGGTGGTCATCTGGCGGAGGGAGGGGAATGGGGCAGGGTGGGGTGAGGCTGGGAGGGAAAGNGTGGGAGCCGCTGTCCTCCGGGCACCTCCTCAGCGCGGCGGGTGGCGATGGGGCGGCGGCAGCGCCCTGCGCATCCCTCCCCACGGTCCCTTGCGCAATGGCTCCTCTGCTTTCC
>VWZT01004168.1:18872-45970 GCA_013397055.1 Pachycephala philippinensis
AAAAAAAGTAATAATCCAAGATCGCCCCTCGGGAGCGAGCCTGCCAGGGCCGGGCACGGCTGCTGTGGCCGCGGTCCCGCTACCTCCCGCCTCGGCGACCCTTAGTAGGGCCGGTTCGAGGTGCGGCAGCAGGAAGCCATAAAATCAATTTTAAATTTTTTTAATTTAAATTTTTTTTTTTTTNNTTTTTGATACGAGTGTATTTACAGGCTGCATCTCCCCGCCTCTCCTCCCCCTCCATACACAGCTTTTTACACCGATACCTCCAAAGCCCCGTGTCCGCTACGATCCCCCACCAGATCAAAGGGGTAGGGGGGAGCAATAGTGTCTCCGGGGTCCATGTCCCCCCCACTCCCATCACCCTTTCTCGCTTTCCCTCCTCTATCCGGGAGGCTTTTATTGATGAGCTGCCTCCGAGCCCCTGCACGAAATGTCCCTGAAGGATTTAGACAATTCATCAGCCATCACTTTCGGTATCTGCTTCCTCCCTTTCAAATACAATCCTCGCACACCACGCTGGGAGGGGAGGGGAGCAGACTTGAGATCCGAACAGCTACATAATCAACGTCGAAATGATACCACTGACCTTTCGAAATCATTGAGTCCCGGCCAAGAAACCCCTCCTCACGATTTATTTTTCCTTTTTTTAATTTTTTTTTAACTTTCACCGCCACACCATTTACACCATTATTGCTTGCTTTCCCCAATTCATTGGGGCTTTGCAGCTTGGCAGATCCAGCTCCTCCACCGCACTAGAGGAGCAAAAAAAGGGAAAATAAGAAGTGAGGTTTTAAAACAATGTCCTTGCAAGCTGTCCACCTCCCCGCAGTGTGTCCGGGCGAAGAGGGAGGGACCGGGGGACCACCGGGGCGCCCGACCTGCCCCGGGAGGGGACCCCCGGCCCCGCGGCGGCGGCCCGGCCTCTCCGCTGGGTGGCGCTGGGATCCTGGGAATGGGGGCTCGGGCGTCCCTCACCTGCCGGGACAGGGCTCCCGGGGACCCCCGCACCCCCAGCCCACTGCTCCCAGCCTCTTCCCCGCTGGGCGCCTTCCCACAACAGCTCCTGAGCCGCACCGTTCTAAAGATACGCCTATATCGATATTTTTCGCCCCCTATTCAGATGAATTATGCCGCTGCGTGGAGAGGAAGAGGAGAGACCCCTCCGATTTCAAAGGCCCCCTTGTTTGGGTCTCATGTCATCCCTACCGATAACGCCAGCCAGGCCTGCTTCTTGCCACGAAAATAAATTCCCAAGCTGACAGGCGCAGAGGGGCGGCCCCCACCCGAGTCCCGGTCCTCCTCGCCGCCAGGCTGGGTTTAAACATCCCACATCACTCCAGAAGCGAAAACTCTCGCCTCGGTTTTGTCCCAGGGCAGAGTAATATCCTCTGCTTATAAAGACCTGCTATGCCTTTTAAACACGAGGCTGACATCACACATGCGTTATATATTTGTCTTTATTAAAACTTCGAGAGAAGTTTTTATTGTTTGGACCGAAGGGAGAGGAAGGGTGAGATTTGTTGGGAGGAATGGTGCTGGTTATGTGGACCTAAATAAACCTCTTGCTCTGGGTCTGGGCAGTGAGCAGAGAGCCTGGGGCTCCGTCTGCCATCGCCAAAGGGGGAACCTGGATGCCAGGCACCCCGGGCAGTGCATGGCCTGGGCACAGGCTGCTTCTTCCCCGAGATCTCTCAGGGGCAGCCTGGTACGGGCTCTGGTTGGAAGCAAAAAACGCTTGTGGCTGCTTGGGTGTGAAAAGCCATTTGAACGGCACCAGAGAAGAGGTAGAAAAATGTCCAAGTCGATGCAGTCATGAAGGCATTTTACTACTCCTCTTCTGAAAACCCAGACAGCCTTTAAAGCTGCATGTGACATGCAAAGCAATGGATCTCTTCCAGCACTAGATATAGTTAAATTCCCTTCTCTTCCTTGTCTTCAGTCTTCAGAAAAACAAAAAGGCAAATAAAAATAGGATAAAATGGATTTGAGGGACGAATTTTCTTTACCCTTTCTTTATTTCCTTTCCCTTGTCCTCATTCTTCTTCATGGAGAGAAAAGAAATGAAAAGAAAATACTTTTATCTTCCCACCCTGCTTGAGGGTTGCTGATGAGGGAGCCTGCAGATGGTGAAGACAGACCTCCGCAGAAGCAAAGCAAGGTCTGCATCAGAAGGGAGCTGCTGTGGAGTCAGACAAGGGCAGGAAGGTGGGCACCCGTAGGTGTGCTGACTGAGGGAACACGTCAGGCTGAGTGACACAAAGAGGTGGCCACAGGTGTGGGAAGAAGGTCTGGCCAGCAGACCTGAGGATGGAGGGGTAGCTCTCGTGGTCAGAACCTGGCTCCATCTCCAGCTGTCACCCCAGAAATCCAGTATCATGCACGAAAGATGCTAGGACAGCAAATGCTCTGGGAATTTGCAGCTTTATGGATCTCATCACAGCACTTCCCAAGCTGTGTCCAAGAAAATGCATTCTATACTCGCTGTGTAGAGGAGTCCTGTCCTAGTTGTACATCCAGCCACAGGGCAATGCAGCCACGGAGTGCAGAGGGAATTGACAGATGTTCTCGTAGCACAACAAATACACAGTGGGGGAAATTGCGTGGAGCCTCTGATTCAGTCTGCACATGAAAATTGATCTCTGTCCTGTCCCCCCTTTTCCAGAGGCTCTGCATTGGAACAACAGTGTGCATCTTCACGGGATAGAGGCTTAGTTTCCTGCATTCTGGGAAGACATTAGCTAAAGCGTCTTATGGCTAACCAAGCATCTGATTGTTTCAACAGATCAGACATACTGCCTTGCAGGCTCTGAAGGCATCTAAGAGAGAGCCAAGAAATAAGTGAAACAACAGCCGTGAAGAGGATGAGAGGTAGAGATTTTCCCCAGGCAAGGCAGCTCTGCTGTTTCACGTGATACAGAGGATAGAAAGTCCTGTATTTATTCAAATTCAGCTATTCAAATCCTGCTTAATTTTAATTAGGCTTTCCCCCCTCCATCTTCTACTACTAACTCTTCTACTCTTTCTGTTCTCATGAAAGAGACAGAAAGAAAAGAGAAAAAAAATCCCATGGGCCTCAATGGAGCAGGAGCGTATCTGTTTAACAGAAAACATCATATCCTTGCTCTCCAAATTGAATGTTATTACAAACTCACTCCAAGAAACACCAGACCCAAGAGGACGTGGTCCTTTCTCCTGGATAGAAGAACGCTAGTGAAGCAACTGATTGGGAGATGAATCTGTTGCCAAAGTCGTCCTGCCAGTAACTAATTTATTCTCCAAAGCATAACTTATTCCAGCTCTTGAAATCTGCAGTGTGGATCCAAGGGGAAATTGGCTCACAAGAGGTAGCAGGTTCAAGTCTCTGAGCTTCACATAGAAATACAGATCCGGTGCTCAGGGTGAAGACATGTCATTTTCTTTAAGAACTTGAGCACCTGTAGCACTCTGGCACATTCATCCCACCAGGATATCTGGGTGTAGAAATAACTAGCACTGATATTTGTGCACATTCGGATCATGTCTCAATGGCTGTCTTTTCAACCCATCTCTAATTTTTCTTAAAGTTATTTCTTCTCAGAGACTGGACCCAGCCCTACAAAGTGTCACATTCCCAGCTGAAAGTTATGAGCAACAGGATTGTTATCAATTACTTAGCTCCTAAATGGAAAACCATAAAAGGTTTTATATATACTGGTATAAACACATATGTTTGCATGCACATACAACCTTTACCTTTGTATCTTTATATAGGCATACGTATAGCATATACCTAAAACATTTGTATAAACTCACCAACAAGTGCAGCCCAGACAGGCTATGTGTTATAGGAACAAGTGCCATGTACAATTATCTTTCTTTCCCTGACGTTTCCCTCAGCTGTGGCTCACTCCCGTTCCAACAGAACTACTGAGTAATGCTAGGGTGACCAACAGTGAGGTGAAATCTTAGCTATCCCATTTTGAAAATGTTATTTATGCATGAGGTGGGCCTGATATGACTGCATTTGTCTTGGCAGACTGGATGCATTGGTGATCTCTGTTATAGGTGAGTAAGATGTGGCAGCTAGGTATTTTCCATGTAAGAGAATGGGTGACGCCTTTGGTTTACAGGGTTGGAGGGATGTGATAGAAATCTACCTGGTTTGTACCTTGATCATGTTCTCCAGGCATACTGTTGTCTTTTGGGACTTGCATGTTTTGATGGCACAGAGGAATTCTCATATCTGAAGGACTTTTTTCATCTTGACATTCATTTTCTGTTGTCATCTGAGCGGATTACTAAGTACCTTGAATTGTTGACAAATTGCCTGCTGCCCCTGGGTAGATCTGGTGAAGAAGGAAGCCCAGCAGAAGCAGGAGGGAGGAGAGCTGAAAGACTGAGACAAGAGTGAACTTACCAAAATGGCTCTGGAGAGCAAGGAAAAGTGTAAAAGCTTATGTGACCAAAAAAGCCAGTCATAAAACTAAACCTCAATTCTAAAACCTGAGCAATCTTGATGGACAGGATAATAGGATTGTTTCTTATCCTATTGGCCTTGATTTTCTACTCACTCCTGCTGCAATAAACAGGGAGTAATTCAGATAAGTTAATGAAACTCTGTTAGTGCTAGTCTGGTATACAGAGCTTATTGAAGCCAATGGAAATTTTACTGTGAACATGAGTAAAAGCAGGAAAAAAAAAGAAACCATAAAGCTTTCCTCCATTTTGAATGTTTTTTATACAGCAGAATTAATCAGTAGTAATATCTCGGTGTGATTGGAACAATGCAGGCACATTGAAAAAAGTGGAAGTGGTGGGGTTGTTTTTGGGCTCCTGCCATTGGGTGCAGTCCATTTCTGAGGCTGTGAGCTGGTTCCCCATGAAACCACCATGAGAGGGTGTTCGATTGGCCTTGCTGTCAGGAGTTGGGGTGGAGTTTGAAGTAGCTGACAAGTGCATTAGAAAAAATAAATATAACAGGAATGCTTGGGAAGTTACCTCATCCAGAGCTAGAAAATAATTTGGACTGCTGCAAGAAGGAATATTTGAAAAAAGATTATTCAGTAGGGAAATGCTTGGATTGGCTATTAATCCCCAGTGCTGAGCATATTTTTCTATATTTCTGTAATTATATTATTGCCAGCTACTGTGGGACAATTGACAAATAACATCTGGTCGCAAAGCCTGCTCAGGGTGATGGAAAAATCACTATAGCAGCAATTAAAATGCTTAGAGCCAAAGAATAAAACAGCATGCAGCAATCAAATGAAACAGAGCATACTCTACAGCCAACAGTTTTTCTCAGTTTTAAACACAGCAGTGCCAGTCCTGCTTGTAACAGACCCAGACTCACTGCTTTCTCAAGTGGTTCCTGCAGACTCTCCTGACACATTAAACTAACCAGCACTTTTGCATCAAATTCTGCTTGATCCTAGACGGGGCTTCATCCATCCACAGTTGTTCTGTTAAGAACTACATGTTTCAATTAATGCTTCAGTTTCCTTGATAAAATAACTTTAGATTTTTAAAGCTGAAAATACGTTTGTTCGTTTCTGGGTTTAATTCTTTGCTGTCTCTTTCCTTGATTTGCTTCCTCTTCTTTCTTTTTTTTTTTTTTTTTAAGTGTGTGAATGGGGAGTGAAAAGAGGCCAGTGAAAATTGCTTTCGGTTTGTCTTATTTCTGAACACCTTATGCATATGCTTAATTTATAAGTTAGCAGATAACTTGTGCATAAAAACAAATATCTCACAGTTACCCCTGTACATATATGCCATTCTATACCTGACACATATGAAGAAACATGAGTGGATGTTTACAACTCAAGCCATATGATTTTTTCAGTTTACAGGAACTGTTTCAAAGATCTGTTCAATAGCTGAGGTGTATACATCAGTAGAATGATTACCTTTAAACTTTTGAAACAATATTTCAGCAACAATTTCCTTGTCTACATCTTTACAAGGCTGTAAATAGCCCCTGTGTGCATAATGAATTCTGACATCATAGGCCAGGGTTCTTATACACAGCAGGTTTTCCAGAACTTTTATGAGCAAGTTACACCTTGAGGCAAAACTAAACCCCCCAACTTCTATTATAAATGTTACAATAAAATGTTCCTTTGAGTTTTCCTAGAGCTCAATGTTCCGTCTTTCTTCCCGTTCCAAGTCATTCTTTCTGCTCCGTACATGGATTCGATACATGAAAAATGTGTTTTGCTGCAGACATATTGGATATTAGGTATTGTTACAAGGTGGTTTTTATGGCTAGGCTTGCAGGACCAACGTAACAAGGTGATAAAGAACAAAATCTCTTGCTCTCACAATACCGTACTCACGGCTGTTGCTGTTCCTACATGATCCATTCATGGTGATTTTATTTATCCAACTGCTGGGTGTAACAAACCCCAGTATGTCACAAGCAAGGGCTGGGAGGAGAAAGAGTCAAATGATTTTTTCAAAAGATTGAATAGAGACAGGCAGAGATAGGCTTGCAATGAAATTATTCCTTGTAGTCTGTGTTTCTTTTCACCCACTGCTGTGGCAAGCCCACCAAACAGTGCTGTTCTAGGCTCCTACATATTCCACCACAAAGCTGATGCAGCTGTAAAGCTCTTTCTTTTTCCTCAGTTTTCTCACAGTAAGTCCAGGCTTCAAAAACACAAACAAATTGAGCTAGATAAAATACTGATGCACGCAATATCCTTTTAATCACTAGAGCCATTCCCAGCAGCTAAAAGTGATCCTGGTTAGAGAAAATGAAGAAACATCCCTTCTGCCCTCTGCATTGTCACTGGGCAAGTCACTTCAATGTAGATTTCTGAGCAGTAGACTAGCTAAAGGGTGGGGACAGTTGAATTAGCCAAGAAAGCACTTCAAAAAATGCAAGCAGATTGCATGAAAAATGCAGGTGAAAAATGCAAATGGTATCACATCCTCACTGTGTAACATCCCCTCACAGAAAGGATTTAGTGTACATTGTGACCAACACCTGACTGTGCACGGGAAAAAGAAACCTAGGCAAGGTGAACTGAAGGTATTTATACAGTCAGCTGCTTACTGAATGTGTGCTGCTGTCAAATAGCCATGCAAACAACCCCCATTCCTGCTTTTCACCCTAATTTCCCCTTCACTTTCAATTCTGTGTCTGCACTTACATTTCTGGTGTCCCCTGGTATGCATTACCATATTCCACACTGAGACTGTATATGTAAGGCAGAAGAGCTTGATTTGCACACTCCCTCTGTGCCTTCGGGTTGAAAAGCTGTGGACAATGTGGAGCTACTTTTTCCTTGGATTCCATTTCACCTTGGTCTGTGGAAAAGCAGAGTTCTCAGGTAAGAGGATCAAGGCAAGTGGAGGCAACACCACTTCTCAGTGGCAGTGCTGCTAGGGCAGAAAAATTCGCTGCAAATCTCTGTCAGGAAACAGTTTTTTTAGCAAGCTGATACTCTTCTCCTTTTACAGACTCATCAAACGAACATCAAAATGATGACAGAGTTTTCCTTGGCCCATTTCCTATGGCAGCAAAGCATCTTCCCAGTGTTGCCCCTCCACCTCCCCAGCACACTGTAAGTTTCATTGTTGCTGAAGTAGGTTATCTAGAGGTCAGTAGGCTAACAGGGTGTTTGGATTTCCTAAAATTGTGCCTGTCCTTAAACGTGGCAAATCGGATTGTTTACACACCACTCTGTGAGCCTGGACCGCACACTAGAAGCTGGATACAATGCTGCTATTTCTGCTTCCCTGCTCCCTTCCCCCTCAGTCGAGGTATTTCAGCTTTCTGTGGGGGGGCTCATTAAGGTTCATAAAACACAGTAAAGAACCTGGCTGGAGACACTTGTAATTCTGCAGGTCCACCATGTGGGATATGCAATAAAAAAAATTGCATAGCTGGAAAGAGATGTCCTTGGTGAAAGACTTAATTGAAAGCAGCCCCGATGGTCAAAGTGGTATCAAGAGGAAGGAACTACCATGACACTAAGGTTTGAATTTGTTTCCTCTGACACTGATTTCCTGTATGGCTTTGAGCAGCAAGGCACTTAATTTCTTCAGACCTCTGTTTTCTACCCATAAAATGGGGATAAGAAGATTGCTTTTATTTTATTGCATTTTGTCTTTCCTATTTGGACTGTGAGTCCTTCAGCACAGAAGCTGTCTCCAGCTGGCTAACACTATCCATGTGGATGGCTGTTTAAGGTGCCAGCATTGCACTGTCAAAAGGCAGGCAATATCTGTTCTCTTCTGCTGTTTTGGGGTTCAAGAGGATTTTATTATGAAGTGCAGGAGTGAGTGTTACATTCTGCTCTTCTTCCCAGATCAATAAAAAAGCCGCTTTGCAAGAGCTCACTTGAATTATTGAGGGCCCTTTTGGGGCTTCATTAAGAACTACTTTACACCTATTTACCCCAGTGTACTTCCACTGAGATAATTTCAGTGTCTTCACAGGTATTTTACCTTCTGTTTTTTCTCACTAAAAATATCCCCGTAAAAGAGCGACCCAATTCATATTCTAAACTGGAAACTTTCCACTAATGTCAACAGCTTTGGACTGAGTATGAGAAACAAGGAAGAAGCTCCAACAATAATTTTTTATGTCTAAAGTAGTAGTAATTATAAAAATTTCCCTTCTGGTTGAAGGGAGTGACATTTCTATGGCTTTTTGCTCTTAAATGCAATATTCAAACTCAATCTTAACTTTGGCTGCTGTTCATCAAAAATACAGCATAGCACGAACACTTCATACTCCTACTACATTTTCTTGCCCGTTTGTGTCATGCGGATAATGTTAGAAATCACACGTTACTTCGCTTACAGATTAACACTCAAACATTATATGTAAGAAAGGCCTTAGGTGCATGGTGAAATTTTGGGCCAGAAGAGGACAGTTTTGGAGAGGCTGAAAAATCACATGAATTTTCAAAACATCTACGTCTACCTCAAGGGTACAGAGAGTTAAGGAACTCTTACTGGAATATTAAAACATATATAATAAATTGAACTTATGAAGTTCACACCATTCTCTGTTTTTGTCATGGCTTCATATCCTTTCCCTCCTTCTGTGCATGCCTGGCACCCATCCTGGAAACCATTGCTGGGGTGAGCAGGAAGCAGTGTGAGGGATCCATCTACATGTAGAAAACATAGACAAAATGACAAAGTAGAAGCCATTCCAATAACTAATGCCCATCACATCCCTTCCAATTTTGCCTGTGTCAGACAGGTGCAGGAGAGATACCATGGCACTAAGAACTACACTGGGGACAAGGGACCTAAAATCCACCCCAAACTCATGCTTGTATAAACATGAGAGACCACCTGAAGGATAACCACCACCTGCCTGCTGTTCTGAGGGAAGGTAAGGCCAGGCTGAGTGCATGCAAATGCTCTGAGCCTGAGCAGCACAGTTTTATTCAATATACTGCTGATTAAGGCAACCATAAAAATGAAGCCACAGGGCCAATGGGCTACAGGCTGGGGTGGTGGCCATAATTGGGTATGTTCTGTGGTTTGTAAACAGGGGGGTTGCTGTAGCACTCGCTATGGGATTTTTAGAACAACTAAATATCTGATGAGTAGCTGCAGTGTGAGTTGCTCCAATCCCCTTTGGGTAACCTGGGAGAGACAGAAGAAAAGGAGTTGTCATCTTTAGCAGAAAGTGACCCAATGTGCGTTTGAACACTTGTTGTTCTTTGGCTTTTGTAACAGGTGGGTTAGCTCTTGGTATCTTTGAAGTTAAAGTTGTGTGATTCCTTATCAATATGCTGTTAATTAAAAGCAATTGAGGCAGAAGGTGTGGATAAGACAAGTTGGGGTTTTGTATATGAGCCTGTGAAAGACTTTTTCTAGAAGGTGTCATGAGTGCACTGTCTAAAATGTTGAGAGATGAGAGGGCATTGGTAGTCAGAGAAGTAGATGATCAGTGGCAGGCTTCTGAAGGGCACAGAAATGGTCCTCGGGTTGCTTCCCCTGTTGTTCTGTGCAGTAGGAAGTGCTTAAGTTGGAGACATCACGGGAAGGTGAATTGTGATAGTGTTTCTCTGACTGCTTTTTTTTATGTCAGTGCAGAGGAACCACAGCCAGGTGTGACCCTACCCAAATGGGAAATAAGTTTGGAGCTTGTGGGTGTCACAACTCCTCACCGTGTAGTTATGGAGTCAGGCAGGAGCAGGTAGGTGTCAGAGGGGAATACGTGGCTGAGCAAAGGGACCAGATAGAGTTCCTCTGTGTCTGCAGGTCATGAACTTAGTGTGCTTTGAGAAAGAAGAAATAAAAGGTGATGTCCAGTTAGTTAAGCAGGGAGAAAGCATTTCTAGACAGATGACAGAACTAGGCTTGAAAAGGCTTTTGTTAAGATTTGACAGAAAAATGAGTATTCTGACACCTGTTGGGGGTAGAATGGGGAGCCTTATAAAAGCTATCAGAGAAACAGGACCAAGAATAATAGGGCAGAGAAGTGAGCACTTGGGATCTCTCTACACTAATGCTAGGGGTGTGGCAATTAAAAAGAAAATTCCAAAGCCTTAGACCACAGCCAAAGATAAGTTATAAGAGGCATTGGAGAAACCTGGCAGATGGATTCTATGACTGCTATATCAGAATAAATTGCTGTGGAAGGGAGACAGGGAAACAAAAGAGAAGGATTGCAGTACATGCCAACAATTTTAGACTTTTTCCAGAGAAGAAGAGATGAGTACTTAGTCTACTGGATGCTTCTGGGAAATAAATAAAGATACATAAACCTTCTAAGGTCACAAAACTGAATGGAGGAGTTAGAGGAGAATCTGGTTTTGAGTAACTATTAGAAGGATTTAAAAGGCAGTTCATGGAGGAGTTTTTAATGAAAAATATTACAGGATAAAACTAATCAAAACTCTGGAGTGTGCTGAGAACACTTAACTGTAGGAATGTAGAGAAAGCAGTAGAAGGAGATGCTATTTCTGGCTCTTATTTGCAGATGTTGACAAAGGATCTGAAGTTCTGAGGTGATTTAAGTGAAGAGGATCACCTGAAATAGCTTGAAACTGGTGGTGGTAAAGCACCTGAACTCCAAGGAGAGGTACATATTAAAGCAATGGGGGGGCGACAATAGACTTGAAAAAAGCTGCCCTCACCAGGCTGCTTAGTGGGACTTTAACAAGGTATCTGCCTTCTAAATCAAAGAAGATAATGAGTGCTAGCTGATTTTGTCCCCACTTGTGTGTTCCTTTTCAGTCCTAAGTCTTTATTTCTCTCTTATGCTCCCAGTTCTGTGTAAAATTACATTTACTGCTCATCATCTTGAGGTATTTAGCGTTTCCCATATGCATAAACATCCAAATTTAAGTGAAGAATTCTACAAATAACATCCACCAAGTCCTTCAATTGTTGAGGAGCGGGGGGGCAAGGGGAAGGAAGGAAAGGTAAATCATGATTTCTTCTAGTTATGAACACAGCCTGAATAATTTATTTTGGTCTACTTAATACATAGCCAATTAAAGTGACTCCAAAAGATCCTCTAGTCTGTCACCACCACTGTGTTGTCCTCTGGGAGTGGAGAACAGAGGAGTATCCAGGTGTGCCCTGGTGTTATCTTAAAAGACACCTGCAGGCTGCAGTGTTGCCTCGATTATCTGCACACCTCTACAAAGGCTCTGCTTAGTTTTTGTTCTTAATGGTATGCCAATCACCAGTTGTAGAAACTGGAGTCAAGAGAAAGCCAGCGACCTGGCTCCAAACGAAGACAATACTAGTTAGACACTTCAATTGGCGTTGCTCAGGTTAATGGGGGAGAAGGAATAATGTGGGTGTTTTGTCAGTTCTAATAGTAAGGTGTCTGTTCCTACCAAGTAGATCTAAGAGACACAAGGTTTGTAAGGGCTGCTGATGTTCCTGTTGAAAGCTAAACCCATCTTGGCTTAGAAAGTGCCTTTTCCTACAAGCACGTACAAATTCCCTCATATTAAAAGATGTTTAGCTTTGTGTCCAAGAAGTAATATTGAATTCTATCTTATCCTTTCATTTGAAAGCATGTGTCTCAAGAATAGAATGAGGGCCAAATAGGTTCTGTAGGAATAGTTTCTCCTTTTCTAAGAGTGGATGATAGAAAAGGGAAAGTTTTGAATCTGAGATTTCCAGTCTGTGTAGAAAAGGGTTAGCATGTCCAGGGACTGTTGCTGAAGAACATGGAAGACAGGCTCTTAGGAGAGGTTAATTGACACACTGATTATTTGGGTAGGGGGAAGAGAAGAATTGCCTCTTAGCTGGGGTTTGTGTGGGTGTGAAGTTTTTTGTTCTGATCCTTGATTGTGGTGTGACTTTGCCTAGTGCACGGCACAGCTATCACACTTGCTGGGTCAGATTTGGACGTCACAGAACCAGAGGATGGGGCGCCTCCAGTGCCTTTATGGAGGTGAGCCGCTGTGCGAGTCCTTGGTAGATTCAGTCCCCAGACCTACTGCAGACATAAGTCAAGGCATGCAGACCAGCACCTCCTTGTGCGGTGGTCTCTGCTCTGCTGAGTTCCCACTAAAAGGATTTAGAAATGGAGTTTGGGTGCTTTGGCAGGACCCTTGGCTGTTCAGTGCTATGAGTCCTTCTATCTAGAAAGCAATTAACAAGAAGAAATTGTGCCCAGTGTTGGGTTGACCCGATTAATTTACCAGACAGTGTCTGTGGAAAAACAAAGTGTGTGTTGGAGAAGCACTGTGAGGCTCTTGGCTGACACCAGGCTTGGGGCTTACACTGAGAGAGCTGTGGCTAAAGGAGAATTATGAACCTGGAGAGACCAAGGGTGCTCTGGCAGTCCTGAGTGGTGTTACTGTCAGATGGGGATCTGGAAACGTGGATGTTGCAAAAAAGTTAGAGGCACGGAAACCAAGCAAAGTGCCAGATTAGTCTGCCCATGAGGACTGTCCTGCTCAGTTGCAAGGAGACTTCTCTGGGAGCTATAAAACTTTTTCTTTTTACCTGGAACAAAACAAAGCACCTGGATCCTGCAAGCCTCATTTAATGGTTGTTCAATTTTTAGGAAAATTTAGCAATTAACAACTGGGCCCTGCCCACATTCACCCCAATATTTTAGACTCTGTAGATTTCTGCTGTATTCTGAGGTGATTTTTCTCCCCCCAGCCATTTGTTGACTCTGGATTAATTTTGTTTAACTGCTGCAGAGCAGTACTTCCACAGTGAGATATTTTTGAACCTGATCCTGTAGATTGTTCCCTGTCAAGTCAATTCAAAGTCTTTGTTTTGCTTCTCATGCAGGAGTCTTATGTTTTCTAGGTCAATATATATTACTATATGTGGGAGAATTTTTTTTTGTTTTTGTTCATAGTATTTCCCCACTGAGTTGTGTGCTCCCCACAGTCCTTTAACGTGTCTGGAGGAAGGGAACAAGTAGAGTCCTCACCTGCAGTTTTACAGATAAACTGTCTCACTAGGATGTCGGCTCTTATCCAAAAGAACTTCCTGATGGATAGACCTAGACTTAGAGCTGAGGACTCCATTTCCATGCTGCAGATGTAATTTTCCTGTTATAACAGTACAGCTGGTCATGTGTTTTGCAGTTTTCTTGATGTGAAAGTGCCTACGAATAGATATATCCACTTGTACCTGAACTGCTTCAGATGCTGCCTGCAACTCTTGCTAGGGCTGTCTGCATAGGTCAATGTTTCCACAAGTGAAATACCTAGAAAGCATTCAAACCTATATTTGGGAATCTGAATTGATGGCCAGCCTTTTTTTTTTTCTTCCCTGGAAGGATGTAAAACAGATGCTACCACCACCAAAATCAGTGCCAGCTTTGATTTCTCAGCTCTGACAGGAACATATGCCTGCTTTAATTTCCTCTACAGTTCCAGTCCTTTAGTTCCACAGAAGCAAAAAAGAGAACATGGAAAATACTCAACGTCTGATCCAAAGCATGTCGAAATGTATGCAAATCACTATCATGGGCTTTGGATCAGGTCCTAAGTAAACTAATCCTTGGATTGTCACCTCTGGTCATAATGACCCTTTGTTTTGCCTTTTTAATGATAAACGATTATGTTATAAAAAGCCTTATGTAATTTCTGGCATGGTTAGGCATCATAAGCGAGGTGTGTAATCTTAGAAATGCTCTAGCTAGTTTCTTGGGTTGTGTAACAAATAATTATGGAATCTCGCTGAGTCTTGCTTTATTATTATACAGCTCCAGGCTCTTACCCCCGGTGGCTTTACATGCTTGTTAATATTTAAGCTATCTTGTAGCTTGGGTAATTTGTAATGAGATTTTTTTTGTTGTTGTTACTGAAGCTAATATTAAACAAAAGCAGTTGTCTGGGGAAAGGGGGAAAGGTGTGATGGATGATTTGTTCTTCTGAAAATGTTTTTTCTTATTTTAATACCTTCTGGCTCATTCACAGATACAAATATGAAATAGAAAGCTCTTCCAAAGTCTTCCTTGTGTGCTTCTCTAGCTAATCAGTAACACACAGCACTGCTATTTCTCAGCAGATTGGGCAGTGGTGGGCACGAAGGTTTGACATAAAGAATACCTTTGCATAAAATATAGGTCACTCTTAAAGATGGTGGTTTTGCCTACTAAGACTAAATCTCTAGACAAAGACTATTAAAACAGAGGAGGTCTTCTGACTACAGAAAGTATCCAGGCTCATAGAAAGGACACAGAGAATTTGGCCAACCTTTGCTGTGAAAAAGGTGGACAGGATAGCTCTTGTTCCTGATGGTTTTGCCCCATCCTGCTTAACCATAAAATCTTTCTTTTCCAGCTCTAGTCAAAAATCAAGAACTTTCTAGTTAGTTATTCAAGACATCTGTGCTCTGTCTTTAGTGTCAGAAGAACAGATAAAAACCAGAAAATTTTTGTGTAGAATTGGAGTTAATCTTTGGCAGACCAGTGCTTCTGCTTACACGTGTGGTAGACGAGGTATCAAGAATGGAATGTGCAACTTTGAAGGGTCCTGGTATGGATGGAGCAGTGGGTGATCGTCTGGAGGGGTTTCAAGCATGGCTTATTGTCAACCTCACCCTCCTCCACCAGCTTTTGTGGTCTTCACAGGGACCTGAGGACAGCGTGTGCTGCATGCTCTACATGCTGCTTACTCAAAGACGAAGGCACAGAGCTTACACAGCCCAATAGTGATGATGTACATAGGTCCAATCTTACCTACCAAAGCTGGACTACATCTGGCTTTTTTTATATACATCAATTTTAATGGTAAAAAAAAAAAAGCTTCAGGTAGGCTCTGAAACAGCACTTACCACACAGGAGTGCTGCTTTGATTTTTCTAATGAAGAACAAAAATCTCACCAGATTGAGCTGCGCTTGGAGAAAACAGTAGCAACCAGTAAAGATATTTTGTTCATGACTACCAGTTCACTTGTGTTTGGATAATATGGTCCATGGTATACTCAGCTCTCAAATCCTGTGGTCCTCGATGTCTGTGGTTGGAGGCCTCCCCCACCCCATACATTTACCAACCACCTCCACTTCTCAAAGCAAGGTACAGTAAAGGTAGAATAAGGCTCACAAGTATGATCAGGGATGAATTCATTATAATTCTGCAAGAGATTTCCCGTAAGGGGATTTAATGCAGGTCTGAAGTTGTGAGTGAAGAGCTTAGGGCAATGTTTGCAAGTTCCTCCCAGATGACAACTACTGTTGATCCTGTGGCCTGTTACCAGGAGGCACTTTCAGAACAAAACAGCAAGAGGTGCTTCTTCACATGACACAAATCTGACTGTGAAATTGAACTGAAAAAGTTCGCATGGGGTCAAAAAGTGGCAGGACAGATTTGCCAAAGAGCAGTTTTTCAGGGCTATTAAGCATAAAAATCCTGTTTTGATTTAGGAATATCTTAATCTTCATGCAGAATTAGGAAATACTTTGGGACTATGTTTGCCTGCTGTTGACCATTCCCTAAGCTATGGAGAATAGGTGTACAGGACACAGGACCTTGGGCTAACCAAACTTTTTTTTTTGATATAGGACAGGCAGATTTTTGTATTGGACATATCGAAGGGATTTTGGAATTATATGGCTTCCTATGAAAAGATGCATAACAATTCTCACAATCTGGCTTGGTGTTCCTCATGGTATTTTCCCACCAATTACAGGTCAGTTAGAAAGCTCTATATAAGCTGGTTGTAAATTTTGGCTTTTAGTAAGATTTATTTGAGCTGCACGGAACGTGTTGGAGTTCTCCTGGACAGAGCAGTCAGGGAAGAGGTAATTCACCTGGCAGGGCATGCTGGTGGTAGTCCAGCAAGCCTGTCTGCCCTGCTTGGGTCTTTCAGCATCCCACACAGGTACAGCCTGGGAGAGGTTGCCAGAACTCACAGGTTCAAGTGAAGCATTTGGGCCCCTGGGGTGGTGAACAGCATAGTCACCCATGCCATTTGTGGTGCAGGTGCATGCCACTGTCCAGAAAGAGACATTCCCTTGCTTTCCCACATCAAAAGGATGGATTCCTTCTTCTCTGTAGCGTGCGGGTCTTTCTCTGATTGCAGAATAAGAAACTGGCTCTACCAGTCTTTTCATACAAAACCTTTATTTTTCATGCTCCCATTTACATCACTGAAACTTGGAGGTTTAAGACCTGTGGTTTTTTTTTTTCTAGCTTTGAGCCCTCTGTTCATAGTGTAAATGTGGCCAATTTAATCGATATTTCTACTCTGTAGTATTATACAGCTTTTCACCAAGACAAACTTGTTATTTCAGTGAATACCAATACGTATTTATCTCTGCAGCCATAAAAATGTTATGTTTTTTTATGTAAGTGTAAATTGTTAATTGCCAAATAATTGAGGATTTTATTTGTAGATAAAATTTTGATGTATTATTCAGGTTGCGTATTGATGGGCCCTTTGCTATTACTTTTAGCAGATGATATTCATAAAAATTTATTTTTTCTCCTTATTTTGTGTGGAGTTACTAAGTAAAGTGGGTACTGGAGTAAATCAAGCAAATGAAAAGTAGTACTATGTTTGACAGTGTTGATCAGGTCTCTGAAAAAGTTGAAATCTGAATAATTTCAAATAAGATTTTTTTTTTCCCTTCCTGATTGAAAATCAGATTCTGGTTTTGTTCTCACTATAACTTTATTTTAATGAAAAAAATATTAATTCTAGTTAAATATGGAATGAGTATAGAATAGAATAAATATGTTCAGTCAATGGAAATAATAGAGTAAGGAGAGAGCCCTATGCAAGCAGGGCCACCGGTCAAGCTTCTCTACCAGTCTGTACACATAAACATCTCAGAGTTCAGGTGTGTTTTCAGCCTGATATGGATGATCAGCACTGTATGGTTATCATGCATCAGTGCGACTTGAACAGTAGTTGAGTTTACATGATAGAAAATGGTGATAACATATCTATGCACTGATGGGCAGGAGGGAACCCCCAGGGCTCGGAGCTGCACATGGCGATAAGAGTGTTTAGGTTGGAAACTTATAAACCTCTAGACTTGTGACTGATACGGTGTCAGGCAGAGCTGCAGCAAGGCCTTCAGGAGACTAAGTTGTTTCCTTCTCCTTTCCCAGGCTCCTTCCAGTTGCTGCTGTTTGGCAGTTGTTCATCCTGAGAGGCAGCAGGGATTGGCAGAGCTTGGACAAGGCTTCCATCTCTGCAGACATCCTGTGGAGTAGTTTTGGTTGGAAGAACATGAATCCATGATTCTCTGGACCTCAGGATTGTCTCCAAAGTCCTAGTTCTCATAGATGTGGGAGCAATTTTACCCTACTTTACTAAAGAATAACGTGTCCTTGTCCACGAGTATCTGACTAACTCCTGCCTATCATGACCCTCCCTGAAGAATTAGTGTGTATTTTGAAGGCTTAAGGGGTTTTGTTCTGCTCGTTAAGGGGATATGCCCTTGCAAGACCTGGTCTGTCAGACATTCCAGGTGTTGCTCATTGATTTCACCTCCCACTGGAGTGAAAATGTTTCTTCTATCTATGGTAAGGATGGCATTGCATGTAGTTCTGGGTGGCATTATATGAGGTGGAATTTTCTGTTGCATGCTGAGAACCTCAGAAGAACTGGATGCAGCCTGGCCCATGGTAAGCTCAGCACCCTGAAATCCCATTGGTTCCTCAAAACTTACAGCAGTTGTGGCCTTAAGGTTCTTTGAAATAAGTTGAAGATCCAGGAAAACAGTTACTATGCAAGTAATCACCCTGTTCAGTGTCTTAAGATCTCAAATTCGGCTCTTATAAGGCAAGCTTAAAGAAATTCAACAGAAAAATGCAAAAATACATAACAAACTATCAGATGAAAATGAGTTTTATGATTTTTTGGCTTTATGCCAAAATAAGCCTCTTGCTCAAAACAGAGTTTGATGTAAGTGTTTGAGCCTTCTAATTTGAACACCTATTTGGCCTTTTAATAATGCAGGGGACACAAAAATACCCCTTCATGCCTCTGGTTGCTCAATTTGGCTGGGGTTTCCCATTACCTTCTTTCCCAGACTATTTATAGAATCGCAATTAAGATTAATGTATAGCTGCTCACATTTAGTTCCTGGCTCAGCTGGGTTTTGAGCCACTCCCAACAAGAGCTGAATGACTGAGATAGTTAATGTCCATGAGAACTCCTGCTGAAATCAGCTGGAGCCATCTGTCATGTAGATAGATATGTGCATATCTTGAAAACAAATGGACCTTTTTTAGTTTTTTCCCCACTGTGAAATGAAATTTTGAGGCTGAAGTCAAACAGAACATACTGCTCAGTCAATATATGGAAAAATGTTTTCAGTTTTTCTCAGTCTGTTCTTGCCATTGAACGGGAAATTTATCAAATAAGTAGAAGTAGCTCGTTATACGCATCCATTCCTAACCCAGCCCTTTTGAGGGGAAATATCCACACAATTCAAGCGTTTTACAGTTGTTATGAAGTGATGAAATACAATGATTGGTTTGTGAGGCTTCCTTTATTGTCTGAAAGCTTTTTTGGTTTGTGTATATGAGCTCAGATGTGACTGCTATCAGTAGAAACTGTGTAGGCATGGTCTGAGGGCTGCATGTGCCACTTTGTAGAACGCACTCTAGTAACAAGTGTACAACACCAGCCTTCTTTTTGTGATGGAGATCCCTGTGATGCTGCTGTGCTGCACTTTGTGTAGTGATGGCTGATAGATCCAGGCTATTGGCACAATCCCTGATGGTAGGATGATACTCGCTGGCCTTGTGTCAGAGGACGTGGATGGATGGTGCTTACAAAAGCAACCAACCAAAAGAAATTGAACTCAAGCAGTGTTCAATCCTGTTTTGCAAGCAATTAAATAAGAATGAATATGATGATACGGTTTTGTCAGACCTCATCACATCTGGGAGACCTGTAGGCACCAGCCTGTTAAGCCAGACTTCTTCTTCTGGTAAGGAAGAGCAGAACTGTGCCAAAGGGAAGGGTCCCATGGCTTAGACTATTATCTGAGTTAGAATCAAGTCTGGGTGCATGTGACTCCTCAGAAATTGCAAAATCTCGTTTCTTAAAGGATACTATGACAGGGTGTGCAAGTCCACAAGGAGCCCTGCTTTTCGTTGCTGTGTCCCCTGTATTAGAACAGATTCTGTTAAAGTAACAAGTGCCTGTGTTCCTAATAAAGCTAACTACCAGAAGTACTCCAAATGTAAAAAAAAAAGTCTTAATTTACAACAGGTTGCTATATATCCTGACACCAAGCTGGCTGAAAAGAATTAAAGACTTTAGTTCTCCCATACACATGCACATTTATAATACTATGACATAAATATTTTAAACATCTATTCTTTTCCAGAGATTCTTCTTCTCACTTGGAATAAACCTCCCCACTTCCACTGAGTCAGGGCCCTGAGAACAATTTTCCTTTCAATTACACAAGACAATTTCCTTTCCACAACAACTAGTTGTATTGGATGATGCAGGAATCCTACAGGAAGAAAAAGATTGTGGTCCTTTAATTTAAATAGTTCACTACAGTGGTATGTGCACTGAATTAAAAGGTGCTAAAATAATGGTGTACAATGGTCCAGTTTTTAATTTATTTGCTTTAAGATGTTTTACTGTAGGGGCTCTTTTTTAATGTAATACACTCATATGTGAAAATAATTACTAATTGCTGATACCACACCATGACCTGAATAAAAAGGCTTTTATGGTGTCTTAGAGTAAGACAGTAAATTACAGCTTTGGTTAATTAGCACAAGCACTAGCTCTAGAACTATATCACATGCCCTTCTCTGTTATACAGCTTTACTCCTCCAACTAACAGGCCTTTGACACTCCTGCAGTGTTCCCAAACCTGTGGGTGACCTGATTGGCTTCTAGCTGCTTCAGCTGTTTCCTAGTTTAAGGAGTCATTTCTGCCCTGTAGGAAACCCCAGCATAATTCCCCAACATTTAAATCAAGCTATGAAAATGTATACCTTTCACTTTCTTTTCACAGAGAGGATCTCTTGGTCATGAGATCTCAGTTGTACAAGGAACAAAAAGGTGTCTAACATAAATCTTCCTGATGCAAACATTAATTAAAGTTTGGGTAATCTTACAGTCCTTGCTCTGGTTGTTTCCAGTGGAGAGGAAGATATCATAATAACAAGATGATAGTATATGCTAAGCGTGTCAAGTCACCTGCTCAGATTTGAACCTCTCATCTGTGGTGATAGAAATAATAATGCAAAGAGGTAATTCTCCCTTGTAGCCACTGGTAGCAGTATGGGATGGGGGAAACTAATTCCCAGAAAAGAATAAAACTATCTCGTTTGTATGGAATAAAGAAATCGGGAGCAGTCCCTAGTTCCTGTGGAACAGGAAAATTCTAACCTGAATTTTCCTTGGGGGCTCTGACAAGTGTTTTATCTTGTCAGCTGTGGAAGACTCAAGAATTGCCCGATTTCTTTGGGAAATGGCATGACCAGTGCTATACTTTAATTTTGCTTTGGCCAAGGTCTCAGCAGTGACTTTGCCACAGGATGAGTGGGCTTTGGTTTAGGAGCTCTGACCGGGAAAAATAAAGCTTATATGCTTTATCTTCCCAATTTAGGATCTGGAAGAAGAGATGCTGTCTGTAAGAGACTTGGGGCAAAGTCCTCTGAACAGAAGATGCTAAGGCATCAGAAGAGTCTATGGCAAGTTCTGTCTTTTTGTGCTCAGTGCTTTGTAGAGTAGATTAGAGGGCAAAATTGTTTCTGTTTCCTTAAGGATAGCTTTGGATAAGGGCAAGTAAGATAAGGGAGCAGAGGAAGTGAAAGGGGAAGGCTGTTTCTCTGACTGAACAAGGTTGTTGCGATGTCACATGGAAGGGGTTTTTTTTTTTTTGGTATTGCTGAGAAGGTTGAGTAACTGCAGTCTGTACTCTGTTGTCATGTGTTAGTCTGGCTGCTTTGAATATAATTTATAACTTCTTTGTCCTTTTTTAACCTGCTTCTTCTGGAGCTGGGGGGCGTGGGAAGAACCTGACATGACTCCAGGTATTGTGACACAGAAAGCTATGCCTTCGCCATGTTCTTATGATTAGTCAGAAAGAGATGATCCAGAGAAGTTCAGAGAAACACAGAAATGACTTGGGGGCTTCCTGGACTGACTTACGAGGAAAAAATTGGGAAAGTTGCTTCTGTACATCTGTACAGTTCTGCTAAATGATTAATGGGGAATGCGATGATAATACAACTAATTGAGGCTTGTGTATGCCAAAGCAAGGGGAATTACTTTGGTGTTGTGTGAGGATGAGTACTGAGCACGTGACACTTTTTTGAAGATGGCTGTGTGAAGTACCCAGCAGTTGCTTGATGGTGAAAGAGAATTGTGTTAGACTCTTGTTTTAGGAATAATACTAAAAGTCTGCTATCACCTGGTTATGCAACTTAACTTGTCTAACAAAGAAAACCATATCCTTGTAGGGTTTCTTCTTCATTGCTTAAGATGCTTTAAATGTAGCTACTAAATACTGCCTTGCTTCGTAAGTTATTAAAAACAAACAAATAAACTGCACTGGAGAGAAAGTGAATGGGGCAATTCCAGAAGACTTTCATGTTTACATTTTTATACATTCTTATCAGAAACGTAGTGAAGCTATTTCTGTAGTAAGATGCTGCGATTTTCAACAGTAAATGTTGTGTGTCGTGTCAGTTTGGTGTCATGTGTCTGGTTTGAAAGACCATAGCTAATCTCTGAGGTTTTACAGAAAATTCTTTTCAAAAATTCAAGTAAAATCAACAACTTCTACTTGGAATGTTGAAGTTCATCTGCCTGTTTGTAACAGCTACTGAATAAAGTAATATTAACTAAAATTGGACACGAAATTGGAGTCCCAGGTTTCTGCTGAAAAGTTAAGATCTTTAAGGCGGGTAACTGAAAGATCCACCAAATAAAAAAGGAATTTCACAGAAGCAGTATTGTTGAAGAGTCCTCCCAGTGAGGTATCCTGGGATACCTCATGGAGCCACAGAATGCCTGTAGTTAAGCCCAGTTTGGCTCAGGTGTGTTATTCATTAACACTGTTTCTCTAGAGTGGACTAAAAATACTTTGGCAATATTAAGGATAAACATGAAGTACACTATTTATGTGAAGGGTTACTAGCTGACTGTCAGATGTTATTGGAATTACACTCCAGTACCAAATTATTACTTAAAATAACAACAGCAATTCAAACACATCTAAAATAAACCCATTGGACCCTAAACCAGCTAAATATACTTATTAAAACATTTATGAACACATACTGCTTATAAATATGTGCTCCATAAATAATTATGATCAGGAAGCAACTACAGTGGAATTTGGAAAGCTAGGTGTCACCTATTTTGCCTATTTTTTCCCCTCTTACATGTGTTTCTATCTTGTGGTCCTGGGTCCCACATACTCTACTCAAGACTTTGTACTGAAGAGTAGAGTTGTATTGCTCCATCTTGAACGTTCTCTGCTATTAAGGAGGGGAAAGAACCCACAAAAACATTGCTTTTCCCCATAGCAAAGGAGGCTATTAGTGTGCCGTGCTCCTTGAAAGAGCTCTGAAATTTTGAAACAGGTCATAACAAGGAAAACAATAGCATGGTGCAAGAGCACAAATGTGTAATGACAGTGTGTTCTCTCAATCCTTCCTCATACTCTCCCCCTCTGGCTCTGGAAAAGAGGACAAAGGCCTAGTCCACCCAGATGTATGGAGGTACAACTTCCTGAAGGCAACAGCAATGTTTAGCTCCTATGCAGGGCTGGAGACTATGTAAATTAGCAGCTTTCTGAAGCTGTCAATAGATAACCTGAACAATGATGCATTATTATGTTTGGATGTTCAGAAAGGACTAGGTGCTCTGTAGCCATTTGTCTGATTTTATGATGGGGTATTCACACTCTGTAGATGTCTTCTCTGAAGCTGGTTTTGAGACTTCTGAGAGCCAACGAGGACAGAAGAATTCAGTCAAGTGGAAAAAGTTTCCTCTTCAGGATGTAAATGAAAGATGGAGCCATGTTCACCCCATCATTAGAGAGCTGCTGTGGTGCTCAGCAAAGCTGCAACAAGCACTCTTGCCAAAATCACAACTTAGTGCCATGAATTTGGCTGGAGGTGGATTTCAGCTTTGTTTTTGTCTACTTCAGACTTAAAAGACAAAAAGCCTGGCACAACAAAGGGACTGACTCTCTTGCCTGTTATTAAATGAAACACGTCCCCCAGCCCAGTGAGGAGTTGTGCAAAATCTGGACTTTGGTGAGAAGCATTACCCTTCTGTGTAGGGCTGTGTTTGTTCTCCTTGCTCTTGTGTAGGAAGTTTCACCCTGGGCGTCCTAAGGCATGGTGTGAAAAATGAAGGGCCTACGAATCTGAGTCCTTTGTAAGTGCCTTTTTTGAGGTGAAATTTCTTTTTGCTAAGGGTCTTCTGTGCCTGAAACATCCAGCCCTTAAGAATCACCTTTTTGGAAAAGGGTTTGGAGTAGAAAAAACCTGCAAATTCCCAAGACAAAATTCCGTCCAACTTCTTTCAGTCTTCTCAGCATCTAGTGTGATACCAAGGGCTGCACTTTTTTGCTTAGAAGCTTTCACTAAAGATCTGTGTTGAACTGAATTTTGTAGCCAGCACTGCTGTGCTGAGATGGCTGTTGAATAAAATGAATGATTTCAGTGGATTCCTTCCTGAGTAGTGTTATGGATACTGATGGGCTGCTTATGCCACCATATGAGTCATTTGGAAGGCAAGCTGAAAGCAAATTTCAGGCTTCATCAGATCTGGTTGGTGAAAATTTGGGTTAATTCATCTGATGGGAAAATAACAATCAACATGCTCTCCTGCTGGCACGCCTCCATTGAGACACAAGAGTTAAACACTTTGCCTCCACTATAAAGGAGAACAGGCACAGTATTACTGTATTATCCTGCTGCATGGACTCTATGTACTATATGCAAGCTATTATCTACAGATCACTTGTGCAAGCTTATTTCTTCTGTGAGTTCATGTTTGGCAGGCATTAATTCCTGAAGTGCACAAACTTCTGCTTAAACATCTCCTTTGTATTAATTTGGTCTTATTCCACCAAGGAGAAGTTTATGCAGTTCTGCTGCTCAGCAGGTTAAAATTTGAAGAGATTTAGGAAAGTGGTTAGGACTAACATTATTCAGGTAACCATTTTAATCATTGTCTGCCACAGCTGGGACAGGATATGGAGAAGCTGCCCAAAATATTTGATGAAAATATTTTGATTGGCAGGTATGATTTTTTTTTTTTTTNTCAAAGCCTGAAATAGATGAAACAGTTATGGTAGCAGGGGGGCGGGAGGGGCGAGGGGGAAAGTCTTAGGAACAAAAAATATATTTACTTGGGCAGCCAAATCTCTCCTCAAAAAAAGCACTTAAAACCAGAGCCCAGACTGAAACTGAATTCATGTGCAATTCTGCTTAGGCTGGTATTTCCAGCAGGCATATGAAGAAACTTGCAGCAGGATTGGAGCAGCCCGCATGGGATGTTTTCAGGTCCTCTCACATGCTGATAGACACTTGTTTTGCTCCCTGTGCTATTGACCTAATTTTTGCCTGTGCAATGTGTAAAAATCCCTCAAGTATCACAAACTACACCCATTCAACAAACATGCTGTGGGTGATGCAGACACTGGTAGGGCTGAAAGGCCATGGCGCCGAAGTGTTGGCTTGCTGCTGATGTGTCAAATATCACAAGTCAAAAGGCTTTGTCTCTCTTCTGTCATCCTGATTTATTAGACGTTAAAAAAGACAAAGTACCCAGACATACAAACATCGCTGTTTTGGGAAGGTCTGTGAAATGGTTAATGCGCTTGTTCCACACAAAAATGTGAAGTGTCGGTTCTCTGATTACCTGCTGCTGGAAAGTGTTTGGACAGGTGCTGTGTTTCAGCGGCCGTCTGTCAGAGCTGACAGCCCGGATTTATGGCTGTGCACCAGGGCCGTCCCCCTTGGCCGGTCCCTCCGCTGCTCTGCCGTGTGCGCGGGGCGAGGCGACAGCACCGGCACGGCCGCCTTCTTCCTTCCCGGGAGTTCATCTGCTCGGGAGCGCCGGCGTGGTCGGAGAAGTAGCGCGAATCCCCATTCAATCTCCACCCAAAAATCAACAGGGGGAAATTCGTCCCTTGCCTCATCTTTGGAGGATGATGCTCAAGCAGAAGGAGGCGGAGAAGACCCTACCTTTCAGCAAGAGAAAGCCCCACAGCCCCGCCGCCCAGCAGGCTCCGGACAGCAGGCGATACCTGCCCATCGCCCCGCACCGGGGCCACTTAAATCCTCATCTCGACCGTCTGAGGAAATCCAAACAAGGGCTAGGAAAGGACCGCGAGGACACAGATATCCCTGTTACTGTACTGTGGACACACGTTTCTCAACATATCCAAAAATCGAGTTTCATAGAAGAAAAATACGGAATAGAATACTTATTAACAAGGGATATCTCGAACTCCGCGGGCTTTCTTTTTTTTCTTTCTTAATGTACTTATTTTCTAAAAGTAAAAAACTCAATGTCATCCTATTAAGCATACGTTTACACACAATTCATCCCTACTCACACTTAAATATGTCCGATTAAAATACACACTTGTGGTTATAATACCAAATTCCACTTTCCATCAAGATGCCTTTAACATACCCTGAAATGTGACCTTTACAGATCGACAAAAGCAAAAGATACTAGGAGTTGCATGCTGACAGGTCATGTGGACTCCTATAAAAAAGAAATGGTAAAATACAAGACAGAGGAAAGAGTAGATTATGGAAGGGTAGATTAATATTTGCACAGAGCCTTGAAGGCAGAATGATGTCGAAATAGTGTGTATGTGTGTGTATGTGTGCATGCGCGTGTGTACATAAAAACCAATTCCTTCAAGGGTTGGATTACTTCATACATTAGTCACTAATCTCTCGCAATGTTCTGATGGATGTTATGGTCTGAGCTAAACACACCGTGAAATCTGCCCGAGCTGTCTTGAAACAAGTCGGTGTTTTCGGCCGCAGATTGTTCTGTTTGAAGCTCTCCTTTCACAACACACCTTTGCTATTCGGAATAATTTTTGCGAGCAGTAGAAGCTAGTCAGCGTCTGAATCTCAGCGCTGAGGGAAAAAGAAGTGGGAAGAGAAACTCCAAGGTCCGAAATACGTGTAATTATAAAGAAGAACATCCAGCGCCTGAAATTCTCCTTGTCGTCGTTTGTTTAGGTAACCTGTGCTTACAGAAGACTTCAAGGGGAAAAGAGCCAGCCGATTTTCATACTTTTTAAAGTATTAATTAAAACAAACAGCCTAACAAACGAACCCCGAATGATTATTTCAGCATTTGTATAAACTCTTAGAGTTCGGGGACGACACTGATTTGTAATTCAGTAGCACAAGCAGTTAGCCCCCCAACCTTTCCTTTTTCCGACTTAGCCTTTCTGAGGCTTTGATGATCACTTCTGACAATACAAATCAGCTTTAACATAACGCCCGTTGGGAGAAGGCAACGCGTGCAAACTTTTTATTACCAGCAGATACTCCCCAGCCTTCACCCCGCTGAGGATTCGCCCGCTGTGGGTGCCAGCGTGGATGCCTCCACCAGAAGCAGCCGGAGCCCGGCAGCGCCAACGACCTTCCTGAAGCGAGTTTTCCTTGGACAGAGAGATGACAACAGGATTACATGTCGTCTGCTGTCCTTCGTGGGAAAAATTTAAAAAA